>NW_011626982.1:246223-260665 GCF_000204515.1 Acromyrmex echinatior
GGGATGCCCCCTCGGCCCAAATTGTGGTGGATGAAGTCCGCGTCTCGGTGAGGCCCACTATCAAATATTTGGACCTCACCTTGGATGGTCGCTGGGGCTTCGTCGAGCATTTCGACAGGCCAGCCCCACGATTGGGCCGCCGGGTAGATGCTCTGCTCGGCCTTATGCCCAACTTTCGCGGTCTGAATGCGTCGGTCAGGCGGGCGTATATGCACGTCGTCCTGTCCGGGGCCTTTTACGGGGCTCCGGTGGGGTGAGAGGGCCCTGGTCAGCCGTCGTATACAAGATAGATTGCACAGCGTGCAACGGCGGCTCGCCTTTAGTACGGCCTCTGTAGGGCCTATAGGACGGTATCATATGCGGCCGTCATGGTCCTCGCGGGGATCCTTCCTGCCGAGTATGTGGCCGACGCCCTGGCGGAGACCTGCGCCAGGGTGAAGGCCATTCGGCTTTGGGGGGGGGGGGAATCGTAATAGTCCCCCGGGGACTATTGACCGACAGAGAGGGAACACCCGTCGGCGGGTCTTTAGAGAGTGGTGTACCACTCTCGAGTATAGTCCGCCGACAACGGGCGCCCAGATCGTGGAGGCCATCCTCCCCTGCCTAGAGGAATGGATAGGCAGGGAATGGGGCGGACTATCATTCGACATGACGCAGGTGCTCACCGGATACGGATGTTTCGGGGAGTACCTGCGTCGCATAGGAAGGGAGCCGACCGCGCGCTGTTGCCACTGCGACGGGGACCGGGACACCGCGCAACATACGTTCGAGGCTTGCCCTGGGTAGGCGAGCGCGGTGTCCTGGTCCATGAAATAGGGGGGATCTCTCCCTGCCGGTGGTCTTTAGGACGATAGTCAGTGGGGAGAGCGCCTGGAAGGCATTCTCCTCCGAACAGGTTATGTCACAGAAGGAGGAAACCGAAAGAGAGAGGGAGCAGGTCCCGGGCGGCCCTCCTCCGCCGTCGCCGGGCAGCGGCAGCGATGATGGAGGTAACGAAGGGGGAAGATGGGCGGCGGGATGATTGCGGTGGACCACGTGGGCGCCGGCTTCAGCCGGGTCGCTCGTGCCCCGGGCCCCCACTCGCACATACGCGCCGCCAGGACCGCGCCACGGGGCGAGAACTGCGGCGACCTTCCTCCCCGATATCGGAGGAGGCAGACGAGGATGATGACGAGGATGCGGGGTCAAGGGCCCCTCCTCCCCCATCATCATCGAAGGCCCCGCGTCTCGGACGCGAGGATCAACGAAGCGGCGGCGGACTGTCGATCCCAGGGTCGCACCGCTGGATTGACTCCCCTGCGCACGGGGTTGTAGTACCGCCCCCCCACTCCTAGTCGCAACGACTCTGCACCGCCGCGCGCGGGAAATGCGCCGCGAGAACGTGTCTCGCGGCGCGACACATCGATGATATGAGGGGCGACAAACTCTCGATTGGCGCCCTTTGGGGGGCCGAGATCCCCAACTTCCGCCCCTCGACAACAATCGGGGAGGGGGCGGGCGCTGGGATGGTGCCCCCTCCCCCAGCGCCCGATTCGGGCAGTCCGTGCCACGCGCCGCCTGGAGCCGTTTCTCCGACCCCGGGCGGGATCGACTCGGCAACAGCCTGAGGGGCTCCCAGAAGTATGCTGCACGTGTTCCTGGGAGCTCCTCAGCTATGGTCCATTCAGGACACCCGGAAGGGTTTTAGTAGGTACAAGCTTCACATAACCCTGGGCTCTCCCCCGAGGTATGTGTTAGGCACTTCCCCCCTCAAAAAAAAAAGTATGGCATGATTTTTTTTTACACAATACGTTTTGCATATAAAAATATTAAGATAGTGATATAAAAAAAACCAATAGTTTACGAGATATTTTACACTTTATTCTAGCATATATTGACATAAAATGTAATTCGTAAACTATTAACTTTTTGATAATCATACGTTAATGTTTTTATGAATAGAATAATGAGATGAATCAGTTGGTATACAAAAAATACATATTTGCTTATTTAAAAAATTATTTATTTTGCAGCCATATTTTTTTAAAACAACTATGTATTTCCTTTACACCAATTAATTCAGCTCATTATTCCGTTCACGTAAATATTAAGATACGATTATCAAAAAGTTACGAGTATAAAGTATCTCGTAAATTAGTAGTTTTTTTATATTGCTGTCTTAATACTTTTATATACAGAATAATTATAGGAATTATATTGTATAAAAAAATCATACTATTCTATTTAAAAAAGTGATATGGGTGACCTCTATATAACCTTGAAAAATCGATTTTTTTGAAAAATAATTTCATTATTTATTCCCTTTCGAATCGTACAACTTTTGTCTAAAACATTTTTCACTGCCGTGTTTAATTTTCGAGATATTTCAGTGTTTTGTTTGAAGTGCCCCACTGCATGTTATAGACAGAGTGTCCTAGAATAATCGCCAAATATTTCGCGCTGAGAACTAAACTGAGAATCAAAAAGTCCATTTTGCAATTTTCACAATACTTAACAGGATATTAATTACTAAAAACCGCCGAATATTGGTTTTCCATAATTTACTCGACTACTATCAACTTTATAGAAAAACAGCAAGAAACAAAAACTATTTATTTTCTTTTCATAGCTACAAGAATGTTATACAATTTTTTATCAATTTTTTAGTACTGCATTTTCTCATTGGTAATTATTTTTGTCAATATGAGAAAATGCGGTGCTAAAAAATTTTCAAAAAATTCTCAAAACTCTATGAGAAGAAAATAAATAATTCTTATCTCTGATTATTTTTTTTTGTAAAGTACAATATTTAATTAAAAAATTATTAAAAATTAATATCTGGCGAATTTTATTAATTAATAACTTATTAACTATTGCGAAAATTGCAAAATGGTGGAGGATTTTTCGACTCAATTTATTCCACTCTATCAGCACATGAAATATTTAATGATCATTTTAGGACACCTTATATATTATTGATTAATATATTATTAATCTATCTCATTCTCTTTCTAAATCTTTTCACTATTTTTCTTATTCGATATTATTTAATAACCATACATACGCTGTATAAATACTTATCCTATACTAAATCTAAACTACGTACCTATTTAAATTATTTGCTCGCACATACGCACACGCTATATATTGTTATTTTACCTCATTTTCTTTCTTAAATCCTTTTATTATTTTTCTTATTCGGTATTATTTAATTATTATATTTTGAGGCGTAGCAGCGCCAAATTTTTCTTACATTAAAAGTTTGTTATTTTAACTTTTTTATTTTATGCTGTTTCGTCTTTAATTGTTTTAAATTAAGTGTTGTATTCCATTGCAAATATGAAAGACGCTGAAATGGAAAATTAAAAATGCTTATTACTTACTTTTTTTTAATGAAATTGAATTATACATAGATATCACAGATATCATAGATTTAGCTTTGAAAAGGTTTTAAATGAAAGATGGCATTTTATTTCGCGGTCTTGTAGTATTCCTAAAAATGAAATTTTGAAAGTCTTAAAGTTTTGGAATCTATATTTTTCATCTTTGATAAAATAATTTATAAACGAAAATTTGAACACCTATGGTCTCTCCATTGTCGCCCATCATTGCAGATTTAGTAATGGAAAATCTGGAAAGGGAGGAGAGATCACGAAGTGCCTTTTATTATAGATATGTTAATGATATTACGATAGCGGTTCCAAATCATCTTATTAATGAATTTTTCAGTAGTTTTAACTCATTTCATCCGAGAATACAATTTACCTTGGGGTTGGAGGTAAAAAAATAAACTGAATTTTCTCGATGTCACGATCATTAATTCAAATTAGAGTTTAATGTGTTTCACAAACCAACCTTCTCAGGACGCTATCTTAACTTTTTATCTCTCCACTCTCTTTCTCAAAAGAAGAGTGTTTTGATGAACATGGGGGACAGAACATTTTTATTATCTCACTCCAAATATCATGATGATAACTTAAATTTCATTATTAAAATGTTTTTAGACAATCCCATTAAGTTTATTTTTGATAGGATGACTATTAATTATCGACTTAGATCTTTATTTAAACAAAAAATTCTGAGACAATCAAATAAAAAGAAAGATATTAAAATAGATAAAGAAAAAACATCATGATTTACTTTATCATTCTTACCATTTGTTTATGAAAAATATAAGAGCATCTAAAAATCTTGATATCAAGTTATCTTTCTTTAGTCTTAACAAACTTGATGCGATTATTAAAGCTCAAAAGGAACATGATTCAAAGAAAAATGTACGAGATAAATTGTAAAAATTGCAACGCATTCTACATAGGACAGACTGAGAGAAAGTTGAATACTAGGATTAAGGAACACCGTAATGACATTAACAAAAAAAACTGAAAATCTGTTAGTCATCTCGGAACACAGATTACAATTTGAACATGAATTTGATTTTGATAACGCCAAAATATTAGATAATGAAAGATATTTGGGGAAAAGATTATCGAAAATGCTTAATATCAAGCTACAAAATAATGATTTAAATACACAAAATAACACTGAATTTTTACCATGGTTATTTAAGCATTCTTAACAAGTTTTGAAATCACATTAGTTTTATTAATAAGATTTTCATGAAAAAATAAATAAATAAATAAAATAAGGTATGTAGAATTTTAATTTCTTGATAAATTAATTGGTGATTTGTCAAAAACACAGTACATCATTATAATTTTTTAATCTATGACTTTTGAATATGTACATAATATAGACTACCATATGTGTGACTATCTTTATAATGTATATTCATGATTTAAATGTCTTAAATGTTTATTTTATTCTATGACTTTCCTTCACGCTCAACATAATGTTTTCAATGCTCATTTTTGAACGAATGTTGTTTGATACCGAAATCCATAACGGTATCAAATGTTCTTGCTTAATTCACGTTCTGACATTATTATAATGTTTTACAATGTGCAGTCAAGGAGTGCAGTAGGTAAATCTTTTCAAGATTCGCTTTCCTCTCCACCACTGTCTTGCGCTAATTCTTTTTTACCCTATAGCGATCATTTAGCCGTACAACTTTTTGACAGTTGCGCTTTTAAATTTTGAATTGAAAGACTCTACTTGCTGCACTCTTTGATTTAATATATTATATGTACAACCAAAAACATCACAATTACTTCATTGCTGAAGATGGCTCGAATAGAGCTGAAATGTTCGATCGATATTGTATGATAAGAATTGAAATATATTATTGTGAAGATTAGACACACCGACTTCTGCGCTATTATTGCTCTCAATCGCCCGGATATTTCTGATTGATGATTGTTGATTTATAGGTAGTGATTTATAGTACATCATTTAGATTAAAATAGAATAATTTTTCAATAGAAAATGAAAATACAGTACAACTTTTATTTATTAAAATTAATGTTATTTTTTTTAAGAAATAAAAGTGTAATCATTTGAATTGGAATATGATAATTCTGAATGGAATAAAGATACTATCATTTGGATGTTATTTGATGAAAAATATATGCATAAATACAAAGTATAATGGTATATGTTATACGTTGTAAGAAAATTATATTCTTTTCGCAATTAATACAATGTAAAGACTTCATTTTATTTTTTTTTAAATACATATTATTTAATTATATAATAATAATAATTTTTTTCTTAAAGTATATTAGTTTATGTAATGATTTTTTTTAAAAAAGAAAACATGCCCACTTGACATCCTTTTTTTACCTTGTTTTTAAAAAAATCTTTAGATAATTTTTATAATTAATAAAATAATTTATAAAGCCTCTAAAAATATAATAAAGGATCCACAAACTTTATGGAAATTAAATTTCAGTCGAATTTGTTAAAAATTTGATATATTGTAGATTTTGTCGTCCTGATAAAAAAATCTCCATAGATACGTACTCTGAGTACATCAAATACGATAGATAACGCTATTTAAACCTTCCTTTATGGAAGATTTAAATTTAAGACTTGACTGTAAATATGGATATTTTTATAGCTGACTACAATTTGGTTATGCCCTCAAAATAGCGGCATATTTAAAATATGTATATGCTCTTAACTGATGATGTGCGTTTTCAATTGATACCGCCGGTGTGTAAGCATGTTAATTAAAAAGAAGATTAAGACGATGGCTAGATTCTGGTTTTCTAAAGATTTCTTCGAAAAGTAATAATTTAGACTTCGAATATAATAAAAGAAATATTAGAAATAATGTTTTGCATTGTTGATTCAAAAAATTGTTTGAATTAAACTGATCTTACTTATTTATATCATTCAATAATATATAATAGAATTCTTGACAAGATGATATAATTACAAGAATTACAAATTAATATTGTGAGTGTTAGTGAATGTGGTAACGAATAACCAAAGATTTTAGCTTTGGATTGTTTTGCAATCACACATAATTAATCACACAGAAAATTACATCTATAATTCTCGAATTTTTATCTAATTAGTGATATTATAGATTATCTGTCGAATATAGTACGTTTTCACTACAATTTTGATAGTTTTAACCAAACAATTATTTACACTGACTATAAATTGTTAATTTATATTGTAAGTAATAAGAAATTGACTAATTACAATCGAATATGAGGAGAATAAAATTGATTATTTTAATTAATGAAATTTCAATTTAATTTTTTCGTATTTAATAATTTGTATCTTCTGAGGTTTGTAACGATATTATTATTTGTACAAATTTTTTAAGTAATAATAATATATTATTACTTAATTTAAAAAATTTTGATATTTCTACTCATTTTGATATTATTTGTGAGGGCAGTTTGATGTATTCGATAAACATAATAATTTCAATATAATATATTATAGGACCGTATATGTGATAACACAAACTACAGAAATCAAAGCCTTAAACAGTCTAGCTGGATCTGAATGCTTGTATGATTGTGTAAATTTATATACTATGTATGTAAGCCCTAGAAACGCGAAATAATTTCAGTGTTCTACATTGTTGATTCAAAAAATTATTAGTTGATTGAATGTTAGCAATTTCTATTCCTCTATCATAATCTTCTATTCCTTCTTTATTTATTGATACAATTAGGTTATTACAGAATATGTTATCAGATCGTATATATAATTTATTTCATGATTATTTGAGTTCTTTAAATACAAAAGTATTTTAATACTGTGTCTAATAATCTTCGTAAAATAAATTAATTATTTTTACTTGTGACCACTAAATGGATCCTTTATACGAGGGTCATTTGAAAAGTTTTGAGCCTCAACATGAAGATGACATTACTCGTCAAAATTATTTTGATACTACAATCGTACATGCTTTGTAAGATATCTGTGAAAATTGTAACCATTGTGGATGCTCAATTGTTGTTTGACAGTCATTTGTGCCAGTGTTTTTGTAAAAATGAAAAAAATCGAATATTGATGATTGCCATAACAAAAATTTACGAATTGATTACGGTTCGAATTAATTAAC
The DNA here is from genome assembly GCF_000204515.1 of Acromyrmex echinatior. The sequence continues at coordinate 253,689 of NW_011626982.1, forward strand.
TACACACCATATTCACAGATCTAATCCCCGACAACTTTTTCCTGTTTCTTAGACTCAAAGTTAAGTTCGGAAAACACAGATTTTTATCAAACGAAAATACTCACATCGACTGATACAAATGACTCTCAAACAACAATTGACCGTCCAAAACATCCGTAGCCCAAATCGTCATATTTTTTTCCTTAACGAATAATACATTTTTTCTTAATTTTTTATTGAAGTCTATCTAAAAAAAATTATTACGTTATTAAATTCTTTTTTGATTAACTATAAATATTGAATTTTTTTGTACATCGGGTAACACTATGATTAGCGATGCTCATGATAGAATACGACAGCTGTATTAAAAACCCTTTTCATTTCATACATTTGTTTTCAGTAAGCATTTTTCCCATAATTGTTATTTTGTCATCTTTATTAATTTTCAAATTACAATATTTGTCATTGTCAAAGATAGTAATCTATTATACTTATCATATATATTCGCCGTCTATAATCAATTCAAGGCCGATACATTTATTATAAAAGATTTTTCTAAAGATAGTTTTGTTATATACTTCTAAACAATAAGGATAAATTTATATAAGCACGATTAATTGGTACCTGGAGGAATTTGGCGTGTATTTTCGAATGCAGTCTTATTACAAAATTATAAAATTATATTTTATTATTATTACTTTAATAAACTATTTTTTATTAAAATTAATGTATATTTTTTGTAATGATAGGAAGATATATAAAAACAAAGTAAGAAATAGAAACCGACCGAGTTAATATAACAACATAATATAATAGAGAGCACTTTAGGATCGATCTAAATTTGAAGTTGTAAATAATACAATATTCTTGGTTCATGAATTTAATTAATCTCAAATGATTGTACGCCGAAACGTTCAGACATTAAAACACAATCAATTTGAGATGCTAATAATCTTGAGCTGAAATGTTTGGACAATCGCGAATATATATAATCCCCCTTTGTTTCAAATAAGAAACTTTTATTGAGAAAAATATTTATCTCAGCCAGGATTCGAACCTGGGACCTCTTAACTTTCCAGGGCGAGTATCTTAGCCAACTCGACCACTGAGACTTCAGAAATATTCTTCGCAATAACTGACATGTATAGTGAGAGAACGCGTAACCAGGCGATTGATTGTGTTTAATGTTCGAACGTTCAGGGCATAGTCACATTTGCGATTAATTAAATTCATGAACTAAGAATATTATTCGAAATTTCCAACTTTGACCGATCCTAAGACGCTCTCTACTATATTAAATACAAGTAATATTCATAAAAGTAAGACATTAAATAAAATAATTGGATATCGATCTATTACGGATGGGACTTACAAATTAGAAATTCACATTAATAATTTCATGGAAGACGATTACTATGACATAAAGTTTCATATCTTTTGAAAATTGCCCTAATCAAAATGTAAAACTTGTCGAAGCAGCAAAGAAGTGTGAACAAAGAATTTTAAACACTTCATTGACTTTCCATTGACTCTTAGTGGTTTTGAATACACGCTCCACGAACTCTTCCCAAATGCTCCGTAAAGTGTGCCCAAAATACATCTGTCACATTTTCTATACGTTTAAAATATATTTTTTTTTTCATTAACGTTTCTCATACGCTCCTCAACATTCCGCAAAGAATGCACAGAACGTACTGATACATTTTCTAAATACTTTATTTATTAATGCTTCGTCTACGCTTCCTAAACGTTCGGCAAAAAGTATATGGAGCATTCAAATACGCCTTGTGTACGCTTCCAGGATATAAAAAAAATTAATTTTAAAATAGAGCGTCATTGAGTTGTTCAGCGAACGTAAAACGAAGCATCGTTAAATAGTACGCAACACCGTCATCAGAGAGACTTAGCGAGAATTAACTTCTCAAATTTAAAAAATCGCATTAACTAGGATAAAAAAACGTAGTTGAAAGATTTTTCAGTTGTGTTGTAATGAAATAATTTTTTGAAGTGAACCCTTAGGACTTCAAGAAAGCACTTTTTTTTAATATTTACCGAATAAATGAAATATATTTTAAAATATTATTTGCTTACCATGAACTTCGATAACATTTCATTCACGTTCGTCTAAGAACTAGACGATGATCCGTTTACGTTCTCTAGACTGCCTAATCACACTTTACATTCAACAAATATTCTGCTCGTGTTTGCCGAAGAACTTATCTATGTTTCTTTATGTTTAATTGATGTAACTTTTATTTATGTTTCTTTATGTTTAATTGACGCTTCCATGTTCCAATTTTCGCTTCTTACAGATTCATTTACATTTCTATTACTCCCTCCTTACACTTCCTTTCCAATTAAAGCTTTATTAACACTCGTTTTACGTTTGATTTTCATCAGGGTGATACTCATTCTTTCATGTAGAATATCTCAGATATTATCCTTTTTTTAATAAAAATTTAGTACATTTCAGTTTATATTTGATTTTTGATAGTTCGTTGTTAGGGTTCTTGGGGCGCCACGCGAAATGACCGCCTTTGGTGAGGCGACCGGAGAGAGGCGACGTGCGCTGCGAGCGGGACGATCGAGTGAGGAAAGCTCTGGGCCGTGTAGAAGTGTCATCGGTTACAACCGTTACCAAAAGATTATAATTATTGTCAAAGAATTATTCAATTCGACACTTAGAGTCGAGTCACGTTAATCTAAGTACTGTATTCTATTATCCTTACAATAAATATACCTAAGAAGCACAACAATTGGCGCTGCTATATCTCAATATTGAGATTATGTGAATTTCGTGTGCAAATTCAAGAACAACTGTTAAATGTGTTAACTCAAACGTAACAGCAACTGGCTCAGGGACAACAGATGCTCATGCACTAAATGACTGAATTGCAAAAGCACATAACAACTCTCCTGCAACAAGTACAAGCAATCTCACTTCCACATCTTCGAAATCAGTGACTACAGATAGCATCGTATCCGCCTCTGGCAAAAGCATCTCAATTCTCAAATCTTGCTGAGCGATTAGGTAAATTCACCCACGAGCCGACAAAGGATAAAACCTTCACGCTATGGTACAAATGTCACGAAGACATCTTCATAGAGAGTGCAAAAGGCTTGACAGAGGACGAACAGAAGCAGTTGTTTCTAAATGCTCTCGGCGACGATGAATATCAATCTTTACTAAATCGTTGAATATCATTGTTTACTAAATCGTATCACCTAAACCATTCGATTTAAGTTTCTTTGATTTAGTCAAGCATTTAAAAAACAGTTTCATGATAATAAGTCGCTTTTCCAATGCCATTTCGAAACTCTAAATTTTCGGGCAGTCCATGGCTGTAATTGACATTCTTGATTAAATAAGCATTCTGAGAGATGCTTTTGAAATTAACAATTTCAATTTAGAACTAAAAATTCTACTTGTCGCTTTAGTACTTAGCAGCCTATCAAACAGAACGTGCTTTTCTGTTCAAAATTACAGCGGAAAAGAAGAATTGCACATACAACGACATTAGAGAAATTTGTTATGCCCATGTATAACGTATTGCGGATGTGAGACGTGTCGAGAATCAACACATTACAGAGAAAAAAAAATGCCGTGCAAAAACCGTTTAAAGCCAAACGCAAGGAAAAGGAAGTTAACCGTTACGAAAAGCCAACGGAAAAAAAATTGGCACCCTCACAATGTCGTAGTTGTGGTCTTACCACACATAAAAGGGAACACTGCCTATTTAAGGAAGCGGAATGCAGAAATTGCAAAAAGATAGGCCATATAGCCAAAATATGTCTCTCAAAAGGTAAGAAGAAAATTGGAACAATTCAATTGCAAAATGTTTCAGGAGCGATTCGGAAGCATCGAAAATGCGCAGAGATCTTTCTAAATAAGACGAAATTAAACATGTAGCTGGATATAACTGTTGCAGATATAACGACAATTGAAACGAATGCATGGACAAAAATAGGGCGTCCTATGCTGCAACCCAAGTCCTCTTGCATGGCCGTTTTTAAAAAAATCCATCCTCAAGACGGAGAGATTCTTTCACGCTAAGCTACAAAACATTCTACAAAGTCCTGTTATTATGTTAGACTGCTCAAATACAGTACTTCTTAGTGCCATCGATGAATTCAAACTGGTGGAATACGACGAGGGAATTACAGATGACGAGTTTTCAATCAACGAAATTAAGGATACTTCGTTGCAAAACAGATCCGGAGCTCTTCAGCGATAAACTAAGAGAATGTATTAAAACAAAGGTCAAGCTACGCCTTAAATCAGATGCTCATCCAGTTTATATTTCACGTCATTCCGCTTGCTCTGAAGGAACAGCTTAGTACCGAGCGCGACCGACTTGTTAAAAATGGAATTCTGATACCCGTGGACGTATCGGACTGGGCAGCTCCCATAATCGCGGCAAGGAAACCCAACGGAAAGATACGTATCTGTGCTGATTTTTCCATGGGATTAAATGAAGCCTTAGACGCGGATGATTACCCAATTCCGAGAATTGAGGATGGCAAAGCTTCAAGGGAATACTGTTTTCTCACAACTAGATTTATCGGATTTATTTTCAATTGAAATTGGACGAAGAAAGCAAATCTTTGATAACAATCAACACACATCGGGGATTATTTATGTTCAATAGACTGGTTGAAGCATTGGCACTGGTGATATTGAACGCTTTAGGAAATTCTTGTTTGGCCGACATTTCATACTTCAAATGGATCATCGACCCCTGCTGACACTATTGCTATACTTCTAAAACAAAGAGATCTTGTACTACAAATCGCTTGAAACGATGCCTCCGCCTCATTGGATATGATTTCGACATCGAGTATGTTAAATCAGAACACTTTGGGCAAGCCGACGCCCTGTCTCAGACTCATCCAAGAGGCAAGCGGACACTCCTGATCTATTATAGAAATAGAAGAAGTCATCACTTCATTATGTGAAATAGATATGGAATTACAACAGCTGGTGCAAGAATCAAATGAATTGATTCCGAAGAGCACACGGGAGAATTTACAGCGGACTACGTGTAAAGAATTCTGGTCATGGATCGCCTACAGACGGGTTGGCAAAGGTCGGACATGAAAGATAGCGATTTATTTCCTTTCTATCGCCGGCGCGACTATCTAATCGTCATGGATAAAACACTTGTATTCGATGACAAATTGTCATACCGCGTAGCCTTCGATAAATACGTTAAAAATTGTAAATATTGTACGGATACTGTACCCAACCCTATTAAAAACGAGATTGAAAATTGAGATTAAAAACGATACTTAAGGTATATGGTAAACATGATACAATGTTTATAAGAATCTATGTAACTTAATCCAGAAATGTCTCTATAATTACATTGTCTCTACTATCACATGCTAAAGTATCCAGACAAACGTGCGATTATAGCTTAGCTAGTTAGAGTAAACTATCACCCCGTAGGTCTTAGGTCCCGTCGATTCCAATATGCATTTTCAAAAATTGTAAATTTCCGATATATTATAATTGTAATTAATAAATTACATGTGAAAATATAAATGAATTCTACAAAAGAATAATAGAAAATAATAACTGTATTTTAATTATTATAAAAAGTTTTTTTTTAAATAATGTGAAATTTACGATTAAAACAATACAATACTATTAATTATGATAAAACATGACCAGATAGAAATTAGAACGATATATAAGCTATATGACAAAAAGGATAGAGAAATATAGAAAATCCATCAGATATTTCAGATAAATAATGTGAAATTTACGAACCAAAAACATGATTCAATCAAATAGAGTTTTTTCCTATCTGATTCTATCGGACTTTTTAAGCAGGGCGTGTCTCGCGCCATAGCTTAGCGCAGAAACACTACCAGTGTCTTCAGATATCATCAACAATACTCATACACCATACAATCAATAATATGTAATGGAAATTTGCTGTCACTTTATTATTGAAAGAAACTAATGATATATTTGAACCAAGAGTACAAGAAACCTTATTTACCTATTTCTAATTCTTATAAATTCTCCCGGTTATTGAAGACTAACCAATTTCCCCCACCCACAATCTTCTTCTTTTCCCCTCACCACTCCAACAAATAGCGTAATATAAAAAGGAATGGCTTGGAGGAACAGCTCAGTATCGGGCTGTTTCCTCGCCCTGATGAAATGAACTGGAAGGTTCACGAAACGTTGGCATTCCAAGAATGGATCTGGACACGGAAGGACCCGCGAAACACATAATTTTTATACCAATAAATGTTATTATAAAAGCATCAAAATCTGGTAAAATGACTTCAGGTAATTAAATAAATTTCCTTTTACAATACAAGTTCAGATACTGTTTTACTATTAAAAAGTAAATATAAATTTGCATAAACGGAATAATATAATGAAATTATAAGTCTCATTTCTGTGATATTGGGAGTACAAATTAGTTCGGTCTATTTTCCAAAAGATGACTCCGGCTGTTGTGAATGGTTCATAGTGACAGCTGATTTTGGCGTTTTCAGAAAGGTTAGACATCTGCTAATAATATCCAGTTTTATCGCTTTTTTCATACAAAAACCTTGATTTTTACTGTGTTTGAAATGTCGAATTTTATGTTAAGCAGCTGTGCGGGAATGCACCGCGCGGAAAGATTCGAGTGAGAGAACGGCACACGTTTGATATGATACACGACAGTAAAGAGAACTCCGTTTCTTTGTAATTTAACAAAAAAATTTTCTTTAATATGCACAGTTACAAATTCAGAAAATATAATTAATTAAATATTAGATTAACAGAATATTAAATGCGGTCACCTTTTCCAAATTGTATTTGGAATCGCGGTGATAGAAAATCTCGGCGATTTTCTCGGCACTTCTCGAAAAGATCTGTCTTATAGCGGTTTTCACTAAGCGGTTAGCACGGCGGTTTTACGAAACGATATAGTAGCGAGACTATGACTCTAAGAACTCTAAGAAGGAGGAACGGCGAGATCGAAGCATTTATT
>NW_011626982.1:261123-282184 GCF_000204515.1 Acromyrmex echinatior
CGAAATTTATGGTGACACTGCTCCAACTGATAAATCATGTAGGGAATGGTTTCGATGTTTCAAGGATGGAGATTTCAGCGTTAAAGACAAGCTTCGCTCTGGACAGCCAAAAAAATTCGAAGACAAAGAAGAGGCATTACTCGAAGAAAATCAGAGGCAAGAGGAGCTTGCAGAATCATTGGGAGTAACTCAACAAGCCGTTTCTGTACTATTGAGAGCCATGGGAATAATTCCAAAATTCAAAGACAACAAAGAAAAGGTTTTTTGGATCGGATTGTGACTGGAGATGAGAAGTGGATATTCTGCGACAACCTCAAGAAGAAAAAATACTATGCTAAGCCCGGTCATTGCCATCGACCTCAACATCAACACCAAAGCCGAACATTCATGGTTCGAAGATCATGCTCTGTATCTGATGGGATCACAAGGGCGATGTTTTGAGTCGTGCATTGCGAGAAAAACGGCCGGAATACGAGCAAAGACATGATAGTTATTTTTCTTCATGACAACGCTCAGCCTCATGACGCAAAAAAAATATTTGGAAATGCTCAAATGGGATGTTTTACCGCACCCGCCGCATTCTCCAGACATTGCTCCTTCTGATTACTGGTTGTTCCGAAGAATGCAGCACGATTTGGCAAGTCACCGGTTCACTTCTCCAAAATTGGATCGCCTCCAAAGACTAGTCATTTTTTCGAGATGGAATTCGAAAATTGCCTGAGAGTTGGGGAAAAAGTAGTAGCCAGCGATGGACAATACTTTAATTAATCTGTTCATTCATTTTGTTTTGAAATAAATGCATTTTTACAAAAAAACGGACCGAACTAATTTGTACTCCCAATATATTTTACATTTTATTTAAGAATCTCATAACAGTCATAAAATAGTTATTAATTTAACATTTATATTTCTTACAGACCATTTTAAAATGTGGTTAGAAGAAGCTTGTTTTCCAAATATTGGTTCTAATAGCGTTCTTCTTATCGATTCATAGACTGGATATTATCCCAATATTATTTCAGATTTAACACCGGCAGGAAAATATATTACTACTATGATTATACCGAAAGGCACTACAAGGAAAATATAATCATTAGCTGTTTACCGATTTAGTTTGGAAAAATTTTGCTAAAAGATTTTCAGATACTGTTTATTAGAAAGTAATATAAATTTATATGAACGAAATAATATAATAAAATTACAATCTTTGATACACAATCAATTGTCATCCCCGCGATATCACAACTTATTTAAATATTCATGGTTTAAAAGTAGTTATACAAACGAAAGACCAGAAGAATTTAAAAATTCAATAAAATTTAGTTTTGACAAAAAAGAGTTCAACAACATGTGATATCGAAGATTGCAGCTGTAGTAATAGCTGTAGTAAAATGTTCATGATGCAAGAAGTCATTATATTTAAAACATTTTTTCATCGAGTATCATTATTGTAATGAATATAATGAGTAAATACAAAATATAAATTTATTGTGTATAAACATTTAGAAATTATTTCATTATTAAGTATAATACTAGGTTGGGTGAAAAGTAACCTCCTTGGGAATGAAAAAAATTTTTTTCTTATGCAGAATCTCGCCCAAAATATGGCGTGTTCGCTCAGTACTAATCTTTGTAGCATCTGCTAGCTCGCGCACCTTCACTTTCCGGTCAGCCAACACCATTTCATGTATTTTTTTGACATTTTCCTCGGTAACCGCATCGGAGGGCCTGCCGCTGCGGACTTCATCGGTAGTGGAGTTGCGGCCACCACGAAATTCTCGAAACCAATATTTGACGGTGTAATCTGACGGAATATTAGCCACATAATATTTAACCAACTTTTCTTTTGTTTCCTTCGCCGTTTTGCCTCTCAAAAAATAATGTTTTATGAGAGAACGAAAATCGTTTTCGCAAACATGTCAACAACAATCAGCTCTCAAAACAAAACTAAGGGCAGTATCGCACTGCCACTTGGCATGTCTGCCTAAATATGAACGGACTACAAGGCACCATAAACTTTTTTGCAGTAGTGGCGCATTCTGGCGGTCAAGGAGGTTACTTTTCACCCCATCTAGTATATATTATACGTTTTGAAATTATTACGTAAACGATAAATAAATAAGATATCAAAGCATAAAATTGAAAATAACTTTAAGAGAATAATCTTAAGATATTATAAGGAAATAATGTACAGAGATGAAAAAGTTTTCTCACTTTAAGAAGAAATGATGAAAATTATTATAATTCTTAACATTGTTTATAATTTGTAATGTTACAAATATCAATTTCCTTTGTTGATTTATGTATTTTATCGATCCGACGACAATTACTTACACATAAGCATAAATAGCGTATATAGCGAAGCGTTAATAATTAATTCGAAGATGATATGTCGTAATATAACTTTATTACACATGGTTGAATATGTAAAAAAATAATTTTTAATTTGATACAAAAAAATTAAAAATTTGAAAAAATTACGAGTGGGGGGGAGGTATTTTGTTAATCAAAAGAATAAACATAATTTTTTTTCTTTATAACTTTAAAGTACTCTTGAAAGTACAACTGAAAGTACTGTACAACTTTTGTTTTACAACATATAAAATATGTGTTTACAACATATTTTACAACATATTTCATAAAGAATCAAATCGATTCCGGACAGTTGTAAAACTTCTCTTTAAGACTAAGTCTTAAAAAGTTAGTACATTGGTGAATAGCGAGATGACGTCTAAAGATAAAAGTACAATATTCTCTAAAATTATCAATTTTGATATTTATTTAGTCAATTGATAACTATTGTCGATCGCACTTTCAGCTCATGGTAAACTTTTATGAACGATCTCATGTAAAAAAGCTAAATTATAAAGAGGACTCCTTATTGACGAAATAATAACACGCATCGAAACACTTCTAGTGAATTTTCGAGAGAATATGCGCGAGGACATATTGGATTTGTGGAATTTAAGTTCTTATAAGAATCTGTAAGAAATCTGCAATGCTTTCAACCTTTCAATAGTGTTTTTAATTTAGTGATAACTTCATTGGATTACGTGCCAAAATCATATATGTTTCTGTATCTGCGAACATCAATTCCATCTTCTGAATATAGTCTGTTTTGCCAAGTGCAATCACTACGTTACCCTTGTCTGTATGTGTGAATCTGTGGATTGTTCTTGATGAAGTTTTTTGTTGTAGAAAGCATAGAAAGAATGTCGATCTCAATTTTTTTTAAATTTTCTCTAACATTGTTTAAATTCTTTATTAGTAATATTGTGTGTTTCTAATTTTTTTCAAGTTAGTTACCTTAAATTTAAAGAAATTACATTCCATTTCTTTAACAAATTCAATTATTTGTGTTCTTAACATTATATGACGGTAAACAAAATGCTTCTCCTAATTGTAATAATGCTTGTACTGCAGAAGTGATAACTGTGGAAGTAAGATTTTTGAATCATTGATTATTTAAATTTGATAAGTCCTAATTAACATGTTTGTAATCAGAAGCAGCCAAGTTGATTTCAATAATATTAGAATTCTGATAGTTATTATTATTAGGTTTATAAAATTGAAATTTTTACGATATAGTAGTTATACTATAAGAAGAACTGTTGTTCGCAAGACCAGTACATATATCTGTCACGTAGTAATATTTTATGTATATTTACATTAATAGGTTGGTCCATGTTTTTTTCCGATTCAACATGTAAGTGACTCAAATTATCTTAAGACATGATTCTTTGTCAAAATAATAAAATATTTCATTTGTACTCCATAGAAAATCTGTCAATTTGATGTATAACTTTCCATTAAGATTGGACACAGTTGTCATAATGCGATCTTACTAGTAACTAATTGTTTTTGCACCATTAATTTATGTACTGAAGAGAATCTAAAACGAGGGTCGAAACATATATCGCAATTATTTAATAAAGTTTTATTATATTACACACTAATACCTTGTTGGCTCATATTAGCATTATACATATCATTAGTAATAATAGAAAATAATAATTCAGTAATAGATGCTTTGAAAGGTTCCGTGTCATTTGAGAATTGATATCCATTTCTTGTTTTATGGGTATCAATTCTCAAATGACATGGAACCTTTCAATGCGTCACACTATGTATAACATTGCTCAGTAGATCAATCTATAGAAGAATTTAGGATTATAAAAGAAACACGTAATAAAAATTATTAATGTTCACATATAATATCACCAAATTTGTTGATAAATGTAAATTTTAAATGTAATTCTTGTTATGAACTTTTAAATATTAAAAATATAATATTATAATGAACTTTATAAGTACTAATAATAGTACTAATAAGTAGTAATAACTTCCAAATAATACATTATCAAAAATTTGAGAAAATACGAAAATATGTATCAAAAATCAAACATATTAAATTGGATCTACTAAATTGTTATAATATTAGGTGTTGGAATTAATTCGTAGCGTTTTACAAGTGATGGGAAGTACTTTCATTAATGTATTTTTTAATGCTCATGTGAAATAAATAACATTCTTTCATTAAAAACGCTACGAATTAATTCCAACACCTAATAAAAGGAAGATATCTCAGACATAAAAAAATAAGCAATTGATATCAATTCTTAAAAGACGCGGAATATTTCGATGATTTATATTATTGTTATTAAATTCCATCTGCTACAATTGGAAAGAGAGACTTGATGAAAAACAACACTGTAAAATACTGCAGTATGTAGAACAACACGCATTGCTCAGATTATTTTATAGAAGAATAGAAGACCGTAAGAAGAACACAACAACATGTATTAATACCATTGAAATAACATTGAATTTGTTAACAAATACATTGCCACAATAAAATGTTGAATGCTCACAATAGAAAGATCATAACATATGTTAATAGATCATTCATTTGGATGGTGCACGGATATCCAAAAATTCGAAACATATTGTAGTATTGGAAATTAAACATGTATAGAAGTATAGAGTTACATATATAGAAAATAATACAATATTCTCAAATATAGGACAGTACGAATTATCAAAAACTACAATATTAAACCAAAACCTATGAAACTATGTGATGTCTTTAATTCTACTTCTTAATATATAAATTAGTTTTATATTATACAAAATCATTGTTTTATATATATATATATATCCTTCTCTTCGTCTTCCCTGCGCGCCGTGAAGTGAGACCGTGCTACGAATTCACGCGGCGCGGCTTCATTGCACATTGGCTTAGACGTTTTCTTTTTTAATTCGAAAATTACAGCGGATATCTCAAAATAGTATAAGACATTTTCGTTCCCCTTGACCCATTGCCCGCAATGTAGCCCGGACCTTACTTAAGAGACACCCTGTATATATACGCAGAGTGTTTCCAAAAGATAGTACTAAATTTTAGGAGTATATAGTACTCGTTAAAACAAACCAAAAAGTCTTAATGAACATTACTCCAAAAAACCTTTTATTTTTGAGTTATGAAGCATTTTCTTCTCTCTCTCTCTCTCTCTCTCTCTCTCTCTCTCTCTCTCTCTCTGTAAAAAATAGAAAATAAATTAAATCTAAAATAAATGTTCAATGTGACTTTAGCTCACATTAATACACAATTCGGCATGTTTCTTCATTGAAGGTCAAAGATTCCAGGTTTATTTCGCATTTGTTGACAGTAATTTCCAAGTCTCTTAGTCAGTTCATTCACAGACGCCCGTATGTGACTTAATTACACAGAGATTGTTGTATTCAACTTTGGATTGTAGACCCTGTCTAGTTTTGTGTTATCTGAAAAATGGCTAATTTTTATACAAATTCTGAAATGATGGATATTCATTTTATGTATGGAGCAAAGAGCAACAAAAGCAGCACACTTGTATCATGCAGCTTATCCGAATCGTCGACAGTAGAAGAATGTTTAGTAAAATTCATCAACGCTTACGTGAAACCGGACAGTTCAAACCAAATTTAGTTGACTGCGGTAGACTATGATTTGTTAGAAGGCCTGCATTCGAGGAAAATATTTTACGCACAATTGAAGAAAATCCTGGAACATCTTGTCGAAGAATCGCCCTGCAAGAAAGATCAAGTTATCACACTGTGTGGAACATTATGCATAATCAACTTTTGACCCTATCAGATCAGCACGTTCAGGCTCTTCTGCCAATTGATTTGCAACAACGAATCATTTTTGGCTTCTTCATCGATGCAATCAAGATCCACAATTTTTGTGCAATATTTTGTTTATTGATGAGGCATCCTTCACCAGAGATGGGATCGATAACATTCATAACATACATGTTTGGGGAGATGAAAATCTTCATGCTGTCATAGTATCACAACATCAGCATTGTTTTTCTATGAACATTTGAGCAGGTATTTTGGAGACCATCTAATCGTGAGATTTACATTTTGCCTAATAGACTAACAGGACAAGTGTATCTTAATTTCTTAAATTGAATTTTCTCGAAAATTTATTCAATCTTTTGAGAGATATTCCTTTACAACATAATGCATGTTCATGCACGATGATGCCCCTGCCCATTTCCTCGTTAATGTCAGAACGCCATTTAACCAATCGTTTTCAAGAAAGATGGATAAGACGTGGCGATCCAGTTGTATGGCTACCTCGCTCACTGAATTTAAATCCATTGGATTATTATCTATGGGGACACTTGAAGAGCATGGTATATGCCACATTAGTAGATACGATTAATTGAATAGATGAATTGACTCAGAGAATTGAAAACTGTTGTCAACAAATACCGAATAAACCCGGAATCTTTAAATGTTCGATCTCCAATGAGGAGCCGAATTGTGTGTTGAAATGGACGAAGGGCACATTGAACATTTATTGTAAATTTAAGTTATTTTCTATTTTTCACAGAAGAAAATGCTCCGTAGCTACCTTAGAAAAAAAGGTTTTTAAGATTTTTTGATTTGTTAACGAATACTATATACCCCTAAAATTTGGTATCTCCTTTTGGGAACACCCTGTATATATATATATATATAATATATATATATATATTATATATATATATTAATATATATACGATATATACAAAATTTGGGAAAATATAAATTACCTAAAATTAGACATTAAACTGAAACCCACAAAATTATTATTATAAAAGAGTGATTATAAAAGAGCGATGATCTCAGACATATTCTATATTTTATATAGAAAGACAAGTAATGATTACACAGGCCTACAAAAAAAAGTATCCTATGCTGGGGTGGAGTCCCAGCTAGTCTTATGTATTTTGAGTCGCTGATATGAATCTGACATGAAAATAGGACCATCCAGGGAAAATTTTTAATTTAGAATGGAAAAATGGGTCAAAAATAGGAAAAATAGGTGATATGTCTCTAGATTAAAAATTTTCCCTGGATGGTCTTATTTTTGTCAGATTCGTGTTCAGCGATTCTAAATAAAATACATAAGAATAGTTGGGTCTCTATCCCAGCGCAGAGTACTTTTTTTGTGAGCCTGTGTTATCAATTACCAAAAAACAGCGTTTCGACGAGTCATATTATTATTTACTAAATTCCAATAACAACAGAAACGAAGATATGATGGAAAATGAAACTGTAAAACTGATGAAACTACTCTTATCGAATTTGTTAACAAATGTAAATCTTAGATATGATTGTTGGCACATATTCGTAAATGTAATATAATGTATTCAAAATGTAATATTAGGAATGTATATTATATGAGCTACATATAGGAAATAATACGATAGTCACAAATTTTAGAAAATACAAATTATTATATAAATATCAAACGCATTATACTAAAATGAACTACTAAATTATTATAATAAAAGAATGATATCTGAAATATTTTATGTAAAAGAATAAGCATTGGATATCAATTTTCAAAATATACAGAGTATTTTGGTGTATCATATTATTGTCTACTAAATTCCATCCGCAATAAAAATTACAAATAGCAAGATATAAAAAATAATACAATAGTTACGAATATGGGAAAATAGTAAATACAAATGTTGTGCTTCTTAGGTATATTTATTGTAAGGATAATAGAATAACGTGACCCGATTCTAAGTGTTGAACTGAATAATTGTTTGACAATAACTACAATATTTTGCATTGATAATGGTGGCAATCGACGACACTTCCACAGGGCCCAGAGCTTTCCTCACCGAGTCGCCTCGATCGTCCCACTGGCAGCGCACGCCGCCTCTCTCCGGGCGCCTCACCTCAGAGACGACCATTTCACTTGGCGTCCCGACATTCCTCCTTTATTAAGAAGAATGTTTCCTATAGGGGTGGATTCTACCTAGCTTCGGTAGTCCAAGCATTTTCTCTCAACTAGCCGACTGGAGCATCAAATCGTCGGTTTCCCTTGATCTTGAGTAGAAGGGTCTGCATTGCTGGAGAATTTAACATCCTCAAAGAGTATGAAGTGCCTCCTTTACGCGAACCGGCGAGTTGCGTCAGATCGAGGTTATCGGAAACTCAATAAGAGTTGAACCAAATTCTAAATGTGCTCGATCGATTGCAACTGCTCGAAATATATAATGAAAGTTTTTTATTTTTTCTGTATGTACCCTAGCGGAGATATCGCGACGCAAAGTTCCGAACTACCACTTTTTCAGATTATTAAGATACGTCGTTATCGTCGACCGCATTCCACACATTCCTTTCGTGTCCTTCTGACATTCTTTACGCAAGGAGCGCTAATTTCATGTTCTTCTGACATTCTTTACGCAAAGAGCGCTAGTGATATACATGATTAGCGAGCGCTGCGATCTGAAGACGTCAATGTCACGGCGCTAAGCATGGCGTAAGTCTGTACTACGATACTGTTTCGGTTTTTTCAAAACAGGATCAGTAAAATTGGTATAATAAAACACGCTGATAATTACTAAAAACTAGGAAATATAATTTAAAAAGCGATTTATTCGACCTCCATTCGTTTATAACTTAATGTTTCGAAATAATCGTTAATTTGAATATCTTCTCGGCGATGGTAAGCAAACAGACATAGACATCGAGCCGTCACTGTTCGAAACATGCGGATCTCGCTCCTGCTCTAATCACGCTATCTATCTCAAATGGCACGTAATCCTCCTTGCGCGACTCGAAGAGTTAACGATCGCGCACACGTTCCGGGTGTGAAAGTTCAGTTCGCTTCCCGATCAATACGGATCATCTATCGATAGTCATTTGTAACGCTTCTTAACCCGAAGCTGAAGAGCGAACCACAACGAAGTTCCATCGCGTATTATTGCTGCATTTTGTTGTTACCTAACGTTCTCGGTGTACGCGTATCGCGAGGGCAGTCAGTGCATAAGAATTATGTGAATCTCCGGCGAGATTTGCCGATCTCGTTGCTGCTCACAATATACTTTCTTTCGAACGGCTGTAAGAAATTACTCGACGTCGTACAAGTGCGAATTATCTGTGCGCATCGAACTGAACGCATCAAGTCTCGGCTTACAAGCATCGCTTACCGCTCGCTTCGAATAAATCTTAATTCGAGTCAACAATAAATTCCGAATTGTTACAACAAAGAGAATCGTCGTTATTTATTTACACGCCGCCTTGGCGAGCGAGCCTTCCATACAAGATAACACTACAAGTACACAAACACTTATATATTAAATTTATTATTAATATTTAACAAAAGCAGATTAAATAGAAATGAAATTATTCGCTGATATTTGTTAACTAAGCTAGGAAATGATAACGACAAAGCAATTTATTCGATAACTTAAATCTCCATTTGTTTATAATATTTAACATAATCATATATCACTCAATATTTAATATTTAAATAAGGAGATTGGATGTAAATGAAATTACATGCAGGTAATTGTTAACCTAGCTATTTTATAAACAAATAGAAATAAATCACTTTTTCATTATCATTTCTTAGTTAACAATTACTAGCGTGTAATTTCCGTCCGATCTCCTTTTGTTAAATATTGAGTTATTGAATTATAAACAAATGGAAATTGAGGTCGAATAAATCGTCATTATCTTCTGATTTAGTTAACAAATAGTGTATAATTACATTTCCGATCTCCTTTTGTTAAATAATAAGTTATAAACAAATAGAGATCGAGAGCGAATAAATCGTTTTGTCATTATCATTTCCTAATTTAGTTATTTCCTAATTTAGTAACAATATAGTATTTACTGCGTTGGTGATATCATTCCATATTGATTACTGACACTGTAATTGTTCATTTAATTCTTTATTCAATATTTAATTAAGACATAAATTATGAAAGTTAAAAAGTAAGAAAATTGTATGCATTATAAAGTATATCAGACAAGGAAAGATTGAGGGCCGGTTTCATCAACGCCGATCAAGTTTAATCGTAATTAACTATCAACCTCAATTAGTCGATTCTACTAAACAGCAAAGGCGATTAGTCAGTCAACGGCCGATTAAGCTAACTGGCATTGGTGAAACTGACCCTGAGTATGCCAACTTTTCGAAATATATCTCGCGTTTCACAGTTGGCAGTCTATGTCTCTTATGCGACATAAAGGTATTTCATGCTGACACTCGATGTTCATTTTCAGCATCAAAAACAAATGATGTTTGATATTCATTAATTTCTATCCTTAAGCTCGATGCTTATGATGCTAGAGGTAGAATCGACCAATTACGTTTGATAGTTAATCACGATTAAACTTGATCGGCGTTGGTGAAACGGCCTCAAAAATCGATCCGAGATCTCGACAGAGAAGGAATTAATAAATCATTTGATCACATGACCATTGTGATTGGTCAATTCTTTCTTTATCCGAGGTCACGGACCGATTTTTAGGACATTTATCGTGGACACAAGGCTATAGACAGAGATGGCGGAGATTTAGAAAAAGATACCGCCCAACTGAGCACTCCATGACCAGTGTTCATAGACGGATCTTATATTTAATCTTAAGTATAGTCTTAAAATGTCATGAACCAATTAGAAGGCCGCATTAGCGACTTAAGATATTATTTAAATCCGGTTCTACATTAGTTGCAAGCTGATCGCAAGTTTGTCTGAAGTTTGGATTTTGAAATGTTTCATATTGGCTGTCGCAACAAACTTGCGATCAGCTTGCAACTAATGTAGAATCGGCTTAAAACAGTTAAAATAAGAACCGACTATGAATACCGGCCCATGAAAAAGTGACAAATTGCGTTATGTAAATGACAGCGTCCAATCAGGACGGGGAGATCACATGATTAGTTTTCTTCAATCTCTTCCACTTTCATACCTATGGAGCTTTGATAATCGCGCCCAATCAGAGGATCAGAGGAGACAAGTCACGTGGTGCAGTTTGCTCTCTCCCTTTCAGATTCTCTAGTCACCATTCTCTTTACTCTCCTTTCTGACCTCTCGTGTTTCTCGTGAGCGAGAATTAAATTTTTGGATTTTTAGATTTTGGAAAGTGTGACCGACTTCAAACGCGCGTTTACAATAATAAGTAAATATATTATATTCTGTCAAAAATTATTACTCTTCAACAAAAATTAATGTATCAAATGAAAAATTAAGACCCAAATGCTACAATCTTAAATAATAAGTTAAATTCTATCAAATTAAAAAGTAAAACACAAATGATATTATCTCTTGTTATTTACTTAAGTATAATGATATGTATCATTTGTATAAAAGATTTGATATCAACTGTGACGTGACGTTTTCCGTCCGTCACAAGGGCCACATGGTCCGACCGAACAGTGCAGTTTAGCGTCCTGAGTCCTTCCACATGTTAGGAGGAGGACGCATCTGCGCTTTTTCTGCGACATTATTTGCGTGTCTCACGCACTTCGCGTTACCGTTTTCGTTTCCTTTTTTTTGTGAATTTCTGTACCGAGAACTATAGAGGCTGGCGACTCGCGATCTTGACAGATTGACGCCGCCTCACCGGACCGTGAAGAGAGAAGAAGGAGGACGGCCAGGGATGGGAGTCGAGTGACGACCGTTGGTGACGGATCCGCCAGGGCGCCGCACGATACTCTGCCCCCGGGTCACACGCAGGTGATATCATTCATTATTATGCCTTTTTTATTGTCGCAAGGCATCTTCTATCGCATTCTCTTCCAGGCACAAGGCGGACCGAGAATTGGAATGGCAGGACAGGGGTGGCCACTCTACGCTCCGAGGACGGCGAGAGCCCCGGACAGGCACCTCGAGACCACGAGACGGCCCGAAAAGATCCTGCGACCTCTCGAATTTCGCGCGCCAGGACATATAACACGGGCATGACGCGCTTCCCGCGATTAGCGCCACGCTCGTAAGTGCGGTTGCACAACAAAATTGGCGCCAAGTTAAATTCCTCAAAATTTGATATTATTCATAAAAAAGATTTGATATCAACAAAATTGGCGCCAAATTAAATTCTATGTAATTCGGATACCAAATTAAATATAAATAATATTAACTTTAATGATATGTATCATTCCTATAAAGGATTTAATATCAAGGATTAAATTTCCCATTTCTTTATATCATGCCAAATTAAATAAATAATGAATATTAATCTAATGACATGTATCATTTGTATAAAAAATTTGATATCAACAACTGTGGCGCTAAAATAAATTCTACTATCAAAATAAAAAGTAAAACCCAAGTGATACTATCTTTATTATTTAATAACATTACAATCCGAAGCGCCACTACGGTCTAAGTATTAAAATGTTGAAGTAATATATATATTATTCAAACGAATGAATTAATTTCAGAAATAATAATTACGTCGATATGATTGTCGACATTAACGCAATTAATCTGAAATGTAATAATCCCCCCAAAATTCCTCAAATTAATCTTAAAAAACTGTAATAAACTTATTGCGAAAAAATATTGCCTCGGCCGGGAGTCGAACCCGAATCTCTTAATGCGACAACCATATCGACACGTAATTATTATTTCTGAAATTAATTCATTCGTTTGAATAATATATATATTAGTTCAACATCTTAATACTTAGACCGTAGTGGCGCTTCGGATTGTAATGTTATTTAATATAAACGGTCTTGTTTCCTATCTTATTGTTTATAAACGCGCGCTGAAATAATGCGTTCATATCGCACGTGCGTGCGTGCGTGCGTGCGTGCGTGCGTGCGTGCGTGAAATCTCCATCAGAGATCTCCAACAGTATAGAGGAGAATCACAACTTTAAATGGGATAAAGTGAACATATTAAACATAGAGCCTTCATACAAAAATTTTTTATATTAAAAAATTAATATCTGAAATGGTTCATATTAAAAACAGAAACAATAAACAGACAAAACGACACAGAGTCTTTGCCTGAATTGTATTCTAACATTATACATTCTCTTTCTCCCTCCTAATATCTTCTTTTCTTTTCCCTCCTGTTTTGCCGTTTTTCCGTTCTCGATAAATTTTCCTTCTCGACATTGCGTTATCTGACATTGTGGAAGTCAGATGTTCGTTACTCTTGCAAATTTGCTTCAATTAAAAAACCAATATATTGTATCACGATATCCATCTATCTGCGTTTTTTTCTCTCTTTTTATTAATGGACTCTCAACACATTTACCGATATTAATGGTACATTATTATATTACTAATTTGTATGTATTAAGTATTAATTAATTTTTTTGTTCACGGTCACTTTTTCAGAATATTGTTTTATGAACACTTTGAATTTCGATATAAATGATCGATGTACTACACGAAATGAAGAATACGGGATTAAAATTATATTATTAGTTTTGTAATACCATGTATATTTTTTATTTATAGCGATGTTTAAATATTACAACAACATTGAAAATGACTCGAGCGGAGTCAAAATGTTTGTTTTTATCAATTGTAATTATATGAATTTTATGATTTAATTTAAATTAAAGTTCTTTGCTACATGTTCTAAATTAAAGTTCTTTGCCCTTCTTTTGTACCACATTGTTTTATACTTACAGAGCCTTATTACTATTTATTAATTTTATATCTTATTGTTCCAACGACAATTACTTACGTATATAAGCATGGATAGCGTATATATGGAAGCATTAATAATTAATTCTCGAAAATGATATGTCGTAATGTAACTTTATTACATGGCTGAATTTGTAAAAAAATAATCTTTAATTTAGTATTAAAAAAAATTGAAAATTTCAGAAAATCACGGATAGTAGGAGTATTTTGTTAAACAAAAAATTAAAAAAAATTTTTTTCTTTATAACTTTAAGTACTCTTGAAACCGTACAATTTTTGTTTAAAAATTTTTTTTTGTATTTTCGACGATATTCGACTCAAAAGAAAAATATCGTTTTTTTTTCAAAAGGATGTTTCATCCCTTAAACATGACTTAGCGCACATATAAAAAAATACGTGTCTCTTAGATTTTCATGTTTTACAACATATTTCACAGAAAATCAAATCAGATTCGGACAATTGTGAAACTTCCCTTGTTAGAAAGCGTTTCAAAGGGCATTTTATTGAACGAAACATTAGCATTCTAAACTCGGAATTTTTCAAAGCATTGAAACTAGTACTCAATTCCAGGTTTTTTTGTTTTTGACAATAAGTTCTATAAACAGACTTTTGGAGTTCTCATGGGTTCTCCATTATTCCCCATAGTAGCTGACTTGGCCATGCAAAACTTATGACAAATTCGGCATACATGCACTGACTCTGCTCTAGTGCTGCCCTGACATGGTGCAAGTGCAGAATCACTTTTGTGTTATGCCAAATTGCACTGTCAGAAACGTTAATGCAATATTTCTTGAACTCGTTCATTCGGTTGATCCGAATATAAATTTAGCACTACACTGGCTCAGTTTTTATTTGCTGAACAATATCTTAACGCACTGAGGCAGTGTGCACAAGCCGAATGCGTGGCATTGAAAAAGTTCGCACTCAATGCACATTATAGTGTGGTTTGCCAAATTCGCTATTAGAATTGTGTTCATTAAAAAAAAATTCTATCACTCCGTCCTTTTATATAAGATATATGGATGACATTGCTTTGAACTGATTCTTCAAACACTAATGAAATTCTAAATACTTTTAATTCATATCACCACGTTTGTGCGAGAATGCACCGCGCGGAAAGGTTCAAGTGAGAGAACGGCACACGGTTGATATGATACGACAGTAAAAAGAACTTCGTTTCCTTTTAATTTAACACAAGAATTTTCTTTAATATAATCAGTTACAGAGTCAAAAAATATAATTAATTAAATATTAGATTAACAAAATATCAAATGCGGTCACCTTTTCCAAAATTGTATTTGGAATCGGGGTGATGGAAAATCTCGGCGATTTTCTCGGAAAGATTCGTTTTATAGCGATTTTCACTAAGCGGTTAGCACGGCGGTTTTACGAAGCGGTATAGTAGCGAGACTATGATTCTGAGAACTCGAAGAACTTTTAGAAGTAAGAACTCTAAGAAGTCTAAGAACTCTAAGCGGTGTAAACGGTATAAGCGGTGTAAACTATTTAAGCAATCTGCGCTGAGGACCGGCGAGATCGAAGCATTTATTGCTTCCGGTCCGGGCTTTCTTCTTGGGAGAAATCCAATTAAATTTTGCCACAATCGTAATTATCACGTGGCATTGGTTGTACAAAATTGATTGGCGCTTTCGATTCTTTTCTAGCGACGTTCAACGTAACAGTCATGCGCGACAGAAAATCCGTACGCGGGATTGGTGACAGCGCGTGACGTATTCGTCGGAGCGCGGCGCTCGCGTGCGCGAATTGAATTGTTCTAGAACTTTCGATGGTCCGTTGCCGGTGCCTGTTTGCGTGAACCGAATTGTTTTGAAAAGACTAAAGAACAATTAATCCCTGACTTTGACGAGGCTTAATGTCAGGCTCGAGATGAAATCACGAGCTCGCCTTGTGCGTGCGTTCAATAACAATTACTGTCGGTCGACCGAAGGAATTCTTACCTTTTTTTTCGAATTACCGATCTCAAACAAGGTTTGAAATTTACTATGGAATATGAGGGAAATTTACTAAATTTTTTAGACTTAATTTAAAAAATCATCTCATTTATGATTTATACCGTAAGCCTACATTTTCAGGTCATTTTCTACATTATTTTTCTTGGCATCCTTTATCTCAAAAAATAGGCACAATATTTGGCACAATAGTTGATAGAGTATTATTGTTGTCACATCCAATGTTTCAATTGCAAAAATTTTGATACTATAATTAATATCCTTTTAAATAATGGTTATATATCCTCTTAGTTTAATTTTTTCAACAATTAAGAAGAGACTGCATAAAAAATTTCAATAGTTAAATATTTAAAATCAAAGTGAATTTACATCCGTTGAGAACTTTAAGCAACAGTTTTTCACAATACTCTTTATACCGTCTGTTTCCGAAAAAATTAAAAACTTTATTAACAACATTCCTGATGTGAGCATATAAAGGTATCAACAAATTAAATAAATTTATTAAAGTTCTGAAAGATCCACTGTCTACATCATTGCATTCTATTATATCTAATGTAGTCTATAGAATAGACTGCAGAGACTGCGATGCCTCATACGTCGGTCAGATTGGTAGATGTCTGAAAGTGCGTATGTCGGAACACAGAAATCATATTAACAGAACACAACTTAGTCTTCTGTTGTCACGCAACATAGAATAGAGACATCTCAAGATTTTTATTGGGACAATATTGAAATATTGGACAAAGAAAAAATTTTAAATAAAAGACTATTATCAAAAATAATTTACATAAAAAAACAAAAACATAAATTTACAAAATGACACTTTATCTCTTGATCGGCTATATGAAAATTTATTTAAAAAGATGTAGTGCTTCCTCCTTCTTATTACATGAAAATTCAACTTTAATTTTATTATCGACAATCTTTCGAGTGTATTTTATTTTTCAAATGTGTATCTGTTTTAACGTCTCATTAGTCGTTAAAATCGTCGAGCGTTTGAACTGTTAACATCATTTTCATACTCGTCATGTAAGTTTAAATTTTTCTTAATAATTTTTCTTATATAACTTTAATAGAGAGTAATTAATATTTAACCAATTTTGTTCACATACAGTAAAATTTTATTTCAATAACAGAGTAGATTAATCCAATGTTTTTTCCGATTCAACGTTTCATGTAAGACTCAAGTTACCTTAAGTCATAATGATTCTCTGTCAAAATAATAAAATATTTCATTTGTACTCTAGAGGAAATCTATCAATTTGATATACAACTTTCCATTAAGATTGGACACAGTCGTCATAATGCGACCTTACTAATAACTAATTGTTATTGCGCCATTAATTTATGTACTGAAGAGGATCTGAAGGGTCGAAACGTATACCGCAATTGTTTAATAAAGTTTTATTATATCACACACTTCTAATATCTTGTGTTGGCATCATACATATCATTAGATTTAATCTCTTGAGCCTATTATTGTTACTTTTAAAGAACTGGAAAGAACAGGAGTTAAGCGCCGAAGACGTCGCACAAATAATATATCTATGAAGTGTGAAATTTCTTTATTCACTAAAACGCGCTTACATGTTTCGACTCACTTTTGAGTCCTCCTCAGAGACAATACAAACTAACATAAATAAATTGTAAATAAAAATTATCCTCTCATGGTAAGTTCCCCTACCTCAAGAATTTAAATGTCAGAATTAAACCCAAAAAGAGTGAAAGAGAAAGAAAAACGAAAAAAGAAAAATGAACGAAAATAAAGATATGATGGAAATATCGGAATAGAGAATATGAAAAAATCAACAAACAAATTTATCAACAAATTTTAAGATTATAATTAATTATTCCGAAAATAAGGACTCACCCTGATCACAAATCACAAACTGTATCGCAAACTGTTATGTGTGTGTGAATGGTTAACTCGATATAGTTTTCATAGCTTTATCTTTAATAGCAATCGCGGACTTCTGTCACGCCTTCTCGTCTCGCATGGAAGTGACCCAGCGTCAGCACACTCACTACCGTCGCGCCAATACCCGTGTACACTCGCGAGGCGACTCTCTCGGTAACGAGTCTTATCATGACGGGATTTATCAACTAACGCACGCGGGCGCGGAGTGTTTACATCGAATGAATGATACATAAATAGTCAACGCGCTAACACAAACATTACTATGAATTATTCAAAAATTGGTTCTTGTTATTTGGGCTAGTCAGTATCAGACACAGTGAGTCACTTTTAGTTTTAGTTAGTATTATTCAAGGTTACAAATGGAAAAATTTAACACTAAAACGTTAATTAATTCCATGAAAATGAAAGTTGGAAAATAATCAAAAATCACGCCAGAAAGATTTATTACTGCATACGAACGACACTGACTGAATAGACGTGACAACAATTCTAGCCTTTATAGCTTGTCTATGATCAGGACATAGATCTTGGAAAGCCTCTCCATATTGCAAGTTAAGTCCGTGCGTCTGTCTCCTGATGAATATCATCTCCGAAATCAATCTCTTCCTGTAGTGAGGCTCCTCATCCTGTATTGTAACATTGTCTCAATCGAAATCATGGTCCTCTTGTAATCGATCCTCCGTTATGACATTACGTAAGTAAAGGTGTTCCATCGGATGTGGTTCTTATGCTCCGAGATTCTTAACCTCAGCTGTCTATACGTCCCATATAACTTCGCAACTCTTATACGAGATTTTATAAACAACATTCGACTTCTTGTCACGCGGTAAAGAGTCCTTATGCACCTTAATAAATTCTCGCAATTTATTAGTATAGATTATACACAGTGTGACAAATATGTTCCCGGACACGAACCACATCTCAGCAACCAGTGGCGACATCTGTGCGTTCAAACATGCATTTTAAAGGTTGAACATTTTGCTATCATCTGTCCAAGTTTCATTCATTTTGGTTGACATATAACGAAGATATGACAGTTCATGTTAAACAAGATTTTGGTCGAGGTAGAAATTTTAATATGGAACAAAGAGCAGTGATTAAATTTAACGCAAAACTTGGTAAAATGCATCAGAAACATTCCGATCGATGCAACAAATTTACGGCAGTCAATGTCTAAGTCTACAGCTGTTTTTGAGTGGCATAAGCGTTTTTTGGAAGGCAGAGAGACCCTTGAAGATGACAAAAAATCAGGACGGCCAATTTTGGTTCAAACATCCGAATGATCGAAAAAGTACGTGATTTTGTTGCAAACGATCGCAATGCATCACTAAAAATGATGGAGGAGGCTTTAAATATCAGTAGAGAAACGATTCGAACCATATTACATGAAGATTTGAGTAAAACGAAGGTTTGTGCGAAGTTTGTTCCACATTAAGAAGCGATCAAAAATCAACGAAAATCAATTATTCCAAAGACATCGTTGCAGCCGCAGAAAATAATCCAAACTTCCTAAAATCAATTGTTACGGATGATGAAACATGGTGCTTTCAATATGATCCAGAAACTAAGCGTCAAAGTGCGGAATGGAAGTAAAAAATTCATCACAAGCAAAAAAAGTACGAAAAGTTCCATCAAAAATCAAGACAATGCTCATCACATTCTTTGATAGCAAAGATATTATCCACAAAGAGTTTGTTCCAACTGGCCAAACAATTACTGGTGCATATTATCTCGAAGTTTTAAAGCGATTGATGAGCAGAATTCATCGTATTCGCCCCGAATATCGTGATCCAGAAAATTGGTCTTTATTGCATGATAATGCACCGAGTCACACTTCATTGATTGTCCGTCAATGTTTGGCTCGAAATCGTGTCTCTGTGTTAAACCATCCACCTGATTTGGCCCCCTGCGACTTCTCATTATTCTCAAAATTGAAATTGAAATTGAAAGGACGCTTTTTTGATGACATTCCGACCATCCAATCAGTTTCTACACAGGCATTAGAGGCAATTCCGCAAACTGAGCTAGAACATGCATTTGAATCACTATTGAATCGGTGTAACAAGTGTATTGAAGCCAGAGGAGAATATTTTGAATAATAAAACCAAAAAATATGCATATTGTTGTTTCAATTATGATTTTCAGGCCTTGTCCGGGAACATATTTGTCGCACTGTGTATATTTATTACTATAGAACGATATCCTCATACGCTCGCTATTCAATCTGCTTAACTTCTCAATAATACTACGAACGAAAGGAACAGTGAACCTTGAAGGCTTCTTCAACAATATTATCATTAACAACATTCTTCCTATTACTAGCCATAATAATTTTCTTCAAAAGTTGTTTTCTTTAAAGATTGTTAATATTCTCAAATATATCAATGGATAATCATTCTTTAACAATACTTTAATAATGAAATACGAATTATCAAGATGAAATTTAGGATTCGAAAGCGAAACCTACCTACCTCAATTAATCCCGGGATTGTATCTATTTTTTGAGAAACCGGACGAAAAATTCAAATATCTACCCAAAAAAATCGGCTTGAGGTACCAATTGAATTCTATTAACTCATTATCCTTAAGGGGAGTGTCCTGTTTTATCATTAAACGCCTTTAAAAACGCCTTTCTCGTGTTTATGGATTGAAAAATTCTTCTCCACAATTAAAGTACAATAACGCAAGTCGCCAGCTACATTTGAATACGAAAAACGAAAGAAAATTAAAGACTTACAGTTTTGTTATCGGCTTCTGTAGTCAACACATCACAATATGTGTTGCATATAAGAGTTTCAGATCTTGCATGTTCATGAAAAGTAGCTGGCGAATTGCGGAAAACCTAAACGAACAATACTATGCTTTTAGAAACGCGGTAGGAGTTTTAGTATAAGAGAAAGGCGTGTACAAAAATTTCGTTTGTATATTACGAGTGAAACGTATTGACGTGTAGCCATGAAACTGAGCAGTATTTTAGTTTCGCGATATTCCGACAGCGGCGCTGTCATGAAAAGTGCGTCGCTGAACCATAGAAATGATCTGAATTATCGACCTACTCAGGCCCATATCAATCAAAACGTGCCCTGGTCAAAGTTTTTTCTTTTGAGAGGAAAAATAATAAAATAAATATGATATTAGTTATTTCAATTTTGTTGAAATAATTTCTTCCTAAACAAGAAACATACCATATTATTTACATATGAATACAAATGAAGATAATTATTTTAATTA
>NW_011626982.1:293077-323963 GCF_000204515.1 Acromyrmex echinatior
ATATATAAATGAATACGACATTGCACATACATAATGTAACTCTTTTTACTCTGTCTAATAAAAAGAGATAGATACTTATAGTACTTATTCATTACTAATATATCGACTATATATCTAATATAGAAAATTGTATTTACATTATACTTTGATAATTCTAACATTGTTGTAACATATAACAAAACATTATTAGTGAATATAAATTATAATTATATTTTATATGTATTATAATGTACATATACACAATAATATACAAAATATAATTTTAATATTGCATATATCATTAATTCACTAACATGTTTATGTCTTCACTAATATGTCAATAATAGTATATTTTTTGTGTTATTGTATACACATTATATACACATATATTATAATACACATAAAATGTAATTGTAATTCGTATTCATGAATTTTTGATCCGGTTTCTCAAAAAATAGGTACAATCGCGGGATTAGTTGATAAGGTAATTTCGTTTTCGAATCCTAAATTTCACCTTGATAATTCGTGTTTCATTATTAAAGTATTGTTAGAGAATAATTATCCATTGAACTTTATATTTGAGAATATTAACAATCGTTTGAAGAAAATTATTATGGCTAGTAATAGGAAAAGTGTTGTTAATGATAATATTGTTGAAGCAGTGCAGCCTTCGTGATTCACTGTTCCTTTTGTTCGTAGTATTATTGAGAAGTTAAGCAGATTGAATAGCGAGCGTATGAGGGTATCGTTCTACAGTACTAATAAATTACGAGAATTTATTAGGGTGCATAAGGATCCTTTACCGCGTGACAAGAAGTCAAATGTTGTTTATAAAATCTCGTGTAAGAGTTGCGATGCAAGTTATGTGGGACAGACGTGAGACAGCTGAGGTCAAGAATCACGGATCATAAGAACCACATCCAATGAACACCTCTACTCGTAATGTCATAACGGAGCATCGGTTACAAGAGGGCCATAATTTCGATTGAGACAATGTTACAATACAGGACGAGGAGCTTCACTATAGGAAGAGATTGATTTCGGAGATGATATTCATCAGGAGACAGACGCACGGATTTAACTTGCAGATGGATATGGAGGAACTTTCCAAGGCCTACCTCCCGATCATAAATAAGCTATAAAGATTAGAGTAGTTGTTACCATGGTGGAATAAGAAAGGTGAACCAAGTAGAAGAATGCGCAGTAACTGCTTTTGTCAGCCAATCAGAAATTAACCTACGATGCAAAAATACAATATGGCTGCCTCCGTGATGAACGATTAAGTTAGCTTTCGGATTCTGTTCGTAGCATTGCAGTGCACGTATCGCAGTTCACAGTGTGATGTAAAGTAGGTAAGTAAGAAAAATATTTATTGTAAAATATAGTAATTAAATTGTGCTTTCCAGCAAGGAGACAATGTAAATCATTTCATCTTTCTTTAATATTGACAAGGATGTAATGATTTATTGTGTTCTTAATGAAAAACAATAAATCTTACCAAATATACTAATTTTATTTAAATATAAAATATTCTATTATACTTTATTTATAGAAACGATGCCGAAGTGTTATGTAAAAAATTGTACCAGTTGTACATGTCACAATGATACTAAGGGAATAAACTATTTTACCTTCCTAAAGAATGTTGCTCTTCGTGAGCAATGCCTGCCAGAAAAAAGAAGCAGAAAGTAAAATTGGGTAAGTTAATATAAAAATTGAAATTAATGAAGTAAAATGGCTACGAGCCATCTAACTTTAGCTCATATATAGCCTTTTAATTTCGATTATAATCTTCTAATTGAGTCTTACATTTTCACAATATTTTTAAGTTAAAATTAATTTTTATAGATTTAATCTATTATTTTACATTGAGTAACAATAATATTATAAAAATATAAACAAAAGAAGCCAATAATAAAAACGTTCAATATTTAAATTCACAATACAGATGTTTCGACATCAATCGTGTCATTCTCAATGTTTTTGAACACGTGTCACTCTCAATGTTTTGAACACAAAATTATAACATAAATATAATATTATTAATATTATATATACTTATGTTATAATTTAAAATCAACACTATCACTGTTAATAGTACTTACTGTTCGAGATTAGCATCCGTAAAGCCGATTTTATAGAATTAATGTATGTACGGCATGTAGTTTATAAACGTCTAGAAACTATATTATTATTTAAAATTATTCTAGAAGCTTCCAAATGAACTTGACGATCATCTTTCTTTGTTAAAGTCAAGATTGTAATCAAAACCACATGTTGTACATACACAAAAAACCAATTGTTAAAAACGGCAATTACAATTTTGATTGATCACAGTGCACGCGCGCTTGCGTGACACGAAACGCGCAATTCGCTCATGCCCCAATCATAGTCGCTGATTTTGCGGGCACATATGGCGATAACGTGCCGTTTGGCCGTCATTATTAAAAATTGCCAATCGCGGCTTAAATTATGAGGTCACCTCAAAAATTCATATTTTGGGGGAATCTCATAAGCGATTAACGAAAAGAGCCTTTGTTCAATCAAGTCGATAAAAGGCCGAATCGAGCGGTGATCAAACCCTTAGTCGCAGTTAATACTCCGTAATCGAGATCAATCACCTCTGAGATGCTCCGCCGAAAAAAAATCGCCGCGTTCGACTTATTACAGAGATTCGAAAGGGTGTTCGCCTGTAAGAAGGAAACGTTAATTTCCATTCACATTTATTTGTGCTGTATTGTATTAAACTTATCAACTTAAAATTTGTTACACATTTTTGTGAAATCATCAATTTTGTGAATTGTTTAAATAAAAAATTGTGATCTGTTACGTGAATATTCACGTTGATTAAATTTCCATTCGAAAACATCTTTTCCGCTCATTTATAGCTTTATTTATAGCCAGAATATGTAATCTTCATTTCGAAGATTGTTTTGAAGTAAAAAAGACAAAACCACGATCTAAAAATTCACCAGTTAAAATGAAATGAAATTGTCCGTTCAAAGGAAGCTATTTTTACGTTGCTAAATTCAGATAGTGAAATGAGAGAAGACGATATTTTTATATTTCAAAATCTAGGTAATCAAAATACTGATGATAACTTGTATCTTCAGAAGAAGATGTAAATTCAGAGGAAAAAGAAAACAGAAAACAATGTACAAGAAGAAAATGGAAAAGGTAAATATTGAAAATTATTAATAATGCAATTAATTAGTTAAAATTAATTACGTTGTTAATAATTACTTAATAATTAATATTTAACAGTTAGTAACTATTAAAGCAATTTTTATTTTTTGTTTTTTATTTTAAATTTTAAAATTTTTTATTTATCATTTTTTTGCAGATTTAACTTTATTATAAATATTCCAATGATTGATTGAAGAAAAGGATTACAGCCTTCAATCAATTTACTATTTTATGTATTAGGTGTACAACTTTGCTTCCGCCGTTTTCCTATAGATAGCTTTAGCGGTAAGTGATGGTCGAAATAAATAGATCATAGACGTCATATAATAAACTTGGGCATCTGTCAACATAATCCCATAAAAACATTAGTCGATTTGTATCTGCATTATAATATTCTCGATTGAAAATGTCAGTTTACGAGCCAAATTCTCGTCATTTGCAGAAGGTTTTAATTTTCTGCTTCAATATGAAGAAATCTGCGGGTGAGGCTCATCGAATGCTCTCAAATACTTATGGTGAGTGAACCGCTATTAGTGAAAGAACGTGTCGTGAGTGTTTTCAACGCTTCAAGAACGGTGATCTTGACGTCGAAGACCGGCGTCAAGTGGTGGAAGAGAGAAGGTTTTCGAAGATGCAGAATTAGAGGCATTACTTGATCAAGACTCGTGTCAAAATCAAGAAGAATTGGCACGATCATTGGGAGTGACTCAACAAGCCATTTCAAAACGCCTCAAAGTCATGGAAATGATTCAGAAGCAAGGAAATGGGTGCCGTACGAGTTGAAGCAAAGATGTTGAACGGCGTTTGTTTGCTTGTGAACAGCTGCTTGAAAGGCAAAGACGGAAGGGATTTTTGCATCGCATTGCACTGGGGACGAAAAATGGGTTCATTACGATAACCCCAAGCGCAGAAAATCATGGGGAGTTCCCGGCCATGCTTCCACGTCGACGGCCAAACCGAATATTCACGGCTCCAACGGCTCCAAGGTCATGCTCTGTATTTGGTGAGACCAGCGTAGTGTATTATGAGCTGTTAAAACCGACTGAAATAATCACAGGCGATCAGTATCGAACGCAATTGATGCGTTTGAGCCTAGCACTGAAAGACAAACGGCCGCAATACAACGAGAGACACGATAAAGTGATTTTGCAGCATGACAATGCTCGATCCCATGTTGCGAAAGTGGTCAAGACATACTTGGAAACGTTGAAATGGGAAGTCCTACCCCACCCGCCGTATTCTCCAGACGTTGCTCCCTCTGACTATCACTTGTTTCGATCAATGACACACGGCCTGGCTGGCCAGCACTTCTGGTCTTATGAAGAAGTAAAAAATTGAATCGATTCGTGGATCGCCTCAAAAGATGACCAGTTTTTTCGACGCGGGATTCATACGCTGTCCGAAAGATGAGAGAAATAGTGGCCAGTGATGGACAATACTTTGAATCATAAATGTATAACTAGTTTTTTACAATAAAGCCTCGAATTTCGGAAAAAAACGGCGGAAGCAAAGTTGTACACCTAATACGTGTTAATAAATAAATTATTTATTCTTTTTGTTAAATTTAAATAATTATAAGCCTTCTTCTGACGCACTAAAGTTACTCAATGATTTTGAACGTATCACTTGTAACGTCCAGCATAAATAAACGATTCGTGCTGAGTGTCACGCGTTGTCATGACAACGGGCTTCAGGCCTCGCGTTTCGAAATAATCGAAAAGTACATCTTAACGTGATCTGTGTACCTCGCGAACTCGCAAGCGAAAGCAACGAGTCACGCAATCACAGCGTGACAGTGAAATTAAACTGAAAATGTACCGCGCCTGCGCGCGACTGATTTAATTAAAATCTTTAATGCAAAACCCACTAAGATTACGGCTTGCGGTAACAATCAAAGCGAATAAATTGATAATCACGAAGATCGGATAGGAAAACCGCGTTCAAGCGCGCTCCCACATAATAAACGACGAAACTTTATTAATTAATTTAAAAGTTGTAATTAATATAGCTGCAAGTAAATGGTCCCGAGGTAGCTCTCATAAAGGGCTTTATGATTCCTAATTATCTAACGGAAACTTCCAACACTCTCAAAACCACCTAAACAAATACAAAGAAAAACCATTGGATGATTGAGCAGAAAGATTAACTTGATACCGAAAATGGAACGCATAAAACTCTCGATACTGGAATCGTAATCAAACGGACAGCTCGAATGAACGCAAGTGCGTGAAATCAAAAGGGCTTCGCAAAAATCCGTTTTCACGTTCTGCACGAGCTAAACCTGCATTAATTAAAGAAAGACCATATAAATTAAAAATTTATAGAATGTTCTAGAACAATGTTCCATTGGAGCCGAGGTTTCATTGGCTCGCGAGATGTCATAGTCCTAAAATGTATATAACGAGGTCCTTATCCAGGACGGGCACACTTCGTTTTAGTCGCTTTAGTCAAAGTTCACCAAGATACGTTTTCCGCAAGTAAACGCAAGGTATCCGAATTGGTCACTATAAAATACCACCACGCGTGCCGCATAAAGCCGTGAGCCTTTTATATTAGACTCTAATTATATTTCTATCGTCTTTTTCTTGTTATCGCGAGCATTATAATTAGAGTGAACATTAATTATTCGATTGTTAGTTTTAGTTCATCTGTCCTTGTACATATTTCGAGCATCAACAGTATATCAAGGCCGTGCCAATATAATCAATTCAATTGACATTCTTTTTTTTCTTTTTTTTTTTCTTTTCTCTTTTATATTTCGTCGTGCCTAAAGTGTCTAAGTGTTACGTGTCTTATCTGTGACGTTCTTTAAGTGTCAGTGCGTGAGAGTGCCAAGCCTAACGCAGAACACGACTCCCGTCCTTAATGCACCCTTCCACATCATCGACACCCCGAGTGACGACCTATTACCTGGGATAGCGCACTGTTATAGAGCGCAATCCGCCATCTCCTCACGCTCTTCATATTCCGGCATTCTCGAGCACTCGCCAGCGCTCAGGACGTTCCTTTCCTCAATCGCCTGAGAGCTTGAAACAGAGCACCGGCGATTGTCCGAGCGGGGACGCAAGGGCTCCTCTAGAGTTCCCCCATCGCTCCACCCCGACACTCGAATCTCTGTCGCTCGTTCCAATTTCAACAGCTGCCCCCGCAAAGGAAAAAGAGTGCTGGCCTCCTCACTTTCTATCTAGTGGCTTTCTTATCGGAGGGCTCAGCTCACCCTTCCTAACAAGCACCCCAGCAATATCCCTCCGTGATGCTCCGCGGCACTCTCACCACGCGAGTGCAAAATTTAAAACGACAACGATGTTCGCAGGAGCAACGGATGCCGCGAGTGCGCCGAGCGAGGCCGCTTATAGGAGCCTAGTGCACGAATATCACCGCTCCGAGGAATTCGACCCGCGTATATTCTCGGACCCGTCGTGGATCTACCCGAGTCCGGAGTACCATCCTGTACTGAGAAACCCCGACTCTCCGCTCACTCAGAAGGAGCCGACGTGCTTACCGCGCATCGTGAAGCTGTCTTCCGAGCGATCCGCATAGTCAAGAAACCTTAATGCAGAATAAAAGGGATCCCATCGGAAACTTGATCTTGTCTTGTTTTTTTTTCTCTTTTCTGTTCTTTTCTCCCCTTCCCATACTCGGCTACTCCGCGTAATTATTACAGCACGAATCGAGAGATCAACAGATCCCAATGCCCCGTCTCAGAGGTCAAAATCTGGACGTGACACACTTCTCAAAATATTATTGAAAAAAATTCTTTGATATACGTAGCTGGATATGTGGCCCATAAATTTAGGAATCGTTATTTAGGAATTCCTACTAAATATTTGTTCAATCCACCAAATGATTGGCTTTATTCATTATCTAGAAGAAATTATATGTATCCATCACAAAGACTTCTTCATGTAGCTGAAATAATGAATGATGAATTTAAGAAATTTCACAATGACTTTTTTAGTAAAGAAGGTAAAATTTTGGATAAAGTAACAAATTGGAAAAAGGGAAAAAAATTATATCGATTATCCAACAAAAAAAATATGCATTGAAAATAAAAGTTCTGTGGTATTTTTACCATGGAAAAAATTGATATAATTAATATATGGAGAACAACATTGATAATCAATATCGCGGACGAATCAAACAGTTCCACATGCACAAAGTAAGTAAAATTATTCCTAATTTATAATTCAGAATTATTTAATTTTCTTAACAATTTGTTTTTTCTTTAGATGATCTATTGTCTAAATATATGGCTCATATTCTTCATACGACTCTGTTTCGATTGGTCAATAGTCAAAGGTATCTCTCAGATCATTGCTGCGACTATAGAACTTTTGTATTATTACCATTATTTCCTGGTTCATATTTGGAACAATAATCATGTACACGTTTAACTTTCGTAAAAATAACATTTTAAGGTAAGCTAAAAATTACTAAAATTACCAATTACTTAAACTAAATTACTTTTCTTTTGAAGGATGATTTACGAATTTATTTTATATTATTATTCTTTTTATTTTATTTTATTATTCTTTTATTTATTTTATTGTCTTCTTGATCGAGCAGAAACATTATACAGTTATTTCTATTTTAGTAATCAGTCAGAATTTCATTTATGTCATATGCATTTAAAGTTAAAATGGTTCTTCATCACATTGATACATTCGAGAACTATAATACCACAGTTAAAAGAAATCACTGCTGAAATGATAGTCATCCTATCTTAAAAACATTTGAAAAGGTGATAAAAACTATTAAAATATTTGACTTGCTCCTATAATAATATAAATGAGTTATTTTATTATATATTTCTTTTCTTTTTTTGTGTAGTTAGTCTTAAACTGGACTCGCGCAGAAAGCTGCATACTGCTACACATGTACGTGAGAATTATGGTTATTTCAAATATTCGTCGATAGTTTAGGAAAATAGAAGAAAACTAAGATAAATTATTTTTTTAATAATAATTTCGCAGATATATATTCTTATTTTAATCAAATTTAAAATGTTCCAGCACCTTTAAATAATTATACTGATAGAGTACTAAATAAGAATCAGTCTCAAGTAATATTCTAACACAAAAGCGTGAACTTTGTTCTGCTAGATTGTAAGAATTCCTTGTTTTACGTCTGGATAATATACTATCTCTGTTGTACGGATATAGTAACAATGGCGTACACTTGCAATTTAATTTTCCAAGTAATATACGATAAATTTGATTGAATTTCGTAGATAATGTAATAGATATATTCGATAGATATGTCCATGTATATATCATATCAGATCTAATTGCGAACACAAGTTGAAAATGTTCTAAAAGCGTATGTATGTAAAGGTGGAAAAGACTGCGAAAGGAATTAGCTTGATAAAGCTTAATAAATTTATATTCTTTTATATTGATTTCTTCTATTGATTTAATCCTTTATTACTATAACTTATTTATCATTATTTATTTATCATTATTTTATTTTTATTGCATATTTTATTAATTTTGTAACAGTAATTCCATATATTTTCCAATTTTTAATTTGTTTTTGCTTTTATCATATACTGATCAATGTTGTATTTCAATACACTGCATCGATGGGCTAATTTCTGATTGGCTGGTTTATTGCTTGGCCGTCATTATACGCGTTAATTCACCTTTCTTATTCCATCATAGTTGTCACGTCTAGTCAGTCAGTGTCGTTCGTACGCAGTAATGAATCTTTCTGATGTGATTTTTGATTACTTTCCAATTTTCATTTTCATGGAATTGATTAGCATTTTAATGTTAAATTTTTCCATTTGTAATCTTAAATAATACTAGCTAAAACTAAAAGTGACTCATTGTGTCTGATACTGACTGGCCAAAATATCAAGAACCGGTTTTTAAATAATTCATAATAAAGTTTGTAATTTGTGAAGGTAATTATTTTCGAGATAATTAATTATAATCTTAAAGTTTTTTGATAAATTAGTTCTTCATATTCTTCATAAACAATATTACCATCATTTTCTTATTTTTGTTCATTTTTCTTTTTTCTTTTTTTTTTCTATCACTCATTTTGAGTGAAATCTTTGTTTAATTCTGGCATTTAAATTCTTGAGGTAAGGGAGCTCACCATGACAGGATAATTTTTATTTACAATTTATTTATGTTAGTTTGTGTTGTCTCTGAGGAGAGCTCAAAAGTGAGCCGAAACATGTAAGCGCGTTTTAGTGAATAAAGAAGTTCCACACTTCATAGATATATTATTTGCGCGACGTCTTCTGCGCTTGATTCCTACTGCTCGTATCCTTTCCAATTCTTTGATTTATAAGAAGTCTTGGTTAGTTTGATTTGTTATACTGATTATTACTTTTGTTTTATATTTTCACGCCCCCTGAACTATTATTACTGTAACATTTTAAATAATTCATTAATAAATAATAGTAAATAAATAAAAAGGGGAAAACAATTAAAATCCTTTTCCATTAACAAAAATATACATTTATTTTATAATGCTGACGATGAGATAATTATAATAAATCATCATTCTATAGTAAAACAATAATATAAAAAAAGAAATAACAATAATTATATATAAAAATAGTATATGTATAAATATAAAAATTACCTATATATTAAGAAATAAAATTTAAGACATCACATAGTTTCACAGGTTTCTGGTTTAATAGCTTTAATAATTCATACTGTTCTATATTTGAAACTATTGTATTATTTTCTATGCGTAACTCGTATGTTACATTTTTAATATTATGTTTCGAATATTATGGTATATATATGTGCATGTGCATCATCCAAATGAATGATCTGTTAACATATGTTATGGTCTTTTTATTGTGAGCATTTAATATTTTTATTTTATTATATTGCAATACCTTATTAAACTAATGATTTTTTTATTATATTAATGCTGCATAAATAAGTATGCATACTTGTAATGTTATAATATTTCATATATTGACGCAAAATTACATTATATTTTCTCTACAATTATCATCTTTATTGATAATTACACAGGCCGACAAAATTTAGGAAGCCTTGTACTTTGAACTTTGAAAGATGTTTTCATAGTATTTTGATGCGCTGAAAATGACTATGTTGTCCGTTTTTTTCCATTACTCTTCATTTTTTAAATAATCGCAAAAACAATTTTTTTCGGAAGTAAATTTTTTATTAATTTTTTCTGGTTAAACAAAAATAATATCGAGGTCTATTTTGCGGTCTGTTTTGTATTTAACTCAGATATGTTTCAAACAATACCAAAATATTTTTTTGATGCTTATAAAAATATTTTATGCAAACCGTAAACAAAAAATTTTGGAAATATCGTAAAACCGGAAAAATTGACAAATTTTGAAATATAAAACTAAATAATTCGAAAGAAAAAAATCGTAAAAAATATTTGATTTATACTTATAGTTGTATGTTTCTAGTTCAAATCCTTTTTTGAAAAATTAATTTTCGATTATTTGTTCAGAAGTTATTGAATTTAAAACGCAAAGCAGACCGTGAACAAACGGAAATTAGTTTTTCAAAAAAGGATTTGAACTAGAAACATACAGCTATAAGTATAAATTGTGAGATATATTGTACGATTTTTTTTTTCGAATTATTCTGTTTATATTTTATAATTTGTCAATTTTTTCCGGTTTTTACAATTTTTCCAAAGTTTTTTGTATGTGGTTTGCATAAAATATTTTTATAAGTATAAAAAAAATATGTTTGGTATTGTTGGAACATTTCTGAATTAAATGTTGTAAAAAATATCGATATTCATTTTTTGTTTAGCCGGAAAAAATTAATAAACAATTTACTTTCGAAAAAAAAAACTGTTTTTGCGATTATTTAAAAAATGAAAAGTGATGAAAAAAACAGACTATGTAATCACTTTCAGCGCATCAAAATTTTACGGAAACATCTTTCAAAATTCAAAGCACAAGATCCTCCCTAAATTTTGTCTACCTGTGTGATCAAACTCTGACGATGACATTAAAATAAAACATAATTTTAAATAAAAATAGAGTATTACTCATTTGTAAACATATACATATATATGTTTACGAAATTAATCATAAAATTAGTACTATATTATCAATTTTTCACTCTTATAATCACTTAAATTTTAACAACCACACGAACTTTCGAACCGATCATTTTTAACACTAGGTCGATATTTACAAACTTTTTAAGCCTATTGATTGGTTGCAGAACAGAGACATCCGAGATCCTTTCTTTTCCGCAGCTAATCAACAGACTTGAAAAGCCTTATTGAGCGGTACGAAGTATTAAACTTTCTCGTTGGTGCAACACGTGAGTGCTTAAAATGAATGCAGCCTTTATGTATATTGTTATACATTTGTGTGTGTGTGTGCGTGTGCGTGTGTGCGCGCGCGCGTGTTGTGTGTGCGTGTGTGTGTGAGAAAGATATAATACACAGCCAATATGTTACTTACTGTACATCTTGTATGTTTATTTGCACATAATGAGTCCGTGATCTGGAATATATTAGGTGTAGTAAAAAGAAATCCATTATTTTTCCAATAGATCTCGTCTATGCGTGATACAAATTACTAAAGCCATCTATTGGAAAAATAATGGATTTCTTTTTACTACATCTAATATTAATCAATATTAACGAATCATTATGTGAAATTTAATATTTATTAAATATACGTAAATTTAATACTAAACCAAAATTGTTTATATATGGATTTTCATTTGGATGATATGCTATGATCTTTCCATCATCTAAAAGACTAGAAGTCATAGAATAACCCAGCAGAAGTACCCAGCAAACGAGAATGGATCAAAATGGATTGAAATTTTTTTTTATTCGAATGCGTATTTTAAATAGCAAATACTTTTTTTGGATTTAATTGAATTTAATTGGATTCAATCAGATTCAATTGGATGCAATTGGATTGAAAAACTGCATTTCCTATTTAAAATTTTGAATTGAGCAGCATTCACAATTGTGTTGTGCACAGAAAAAGCTAATATTATTTTTAGATTGAAAGGCATAGAGATATGCTTCATGCAATTCCTATAAATGAAAATGCATTCAAGATTAAAAAACATTTTAACATTCGTGAATATTTCTGAAAATCTGAATCCATTTCAATTCATTTCAATCCATTCTCATTTGCTGGGCAATTAAAGAATCGTGATAAATATTTTAATATTAATTCCAAACATGAAGAAATCTATATTTTAAACTGTTGCAGCAAATTCACTGTAATTAGAGAAAATACAACCATAATTAAGAAATACAAAATAAATTGTTACAAGTGAGGTTGTGACGCTAAATAGTATAAAAATTTTTGAAACGCTCTCCTGTAAAATGATTAAAGTTCTAATTTTTCATATTCTATTTTTCTATATAAATGTTTATGCAAATTTCTGTATACATTTCAAAATTTTTTACGAAGTGGAACAATTTTTCAAAAATGCTGCGAAAGTCTACAGTTTTTCTAAAATTTTTTTATATCGTACATATAAATTCTGAAATATTTTATGATTTCTTATTCTATAATTTCAGAAAAAAATTTATAAAATTCAAATTTATAAAATCTGAAAAAATTTGAGATATATTTTTTTAATCCTTTACAAAAGTAAAATTTAAAAAATTAAAGAATCATGATAAATATTTTAATATTAATTCCAACATGAAGAAATTCTATATTTTAAACTGTTGCAGCAAATTCACTGTAATTAGAGAAAATATAATCATAATTAAGAAATACAAAATAAATTGTTACAAGTGAGGTTGTGACGCTAAATAGTAATAAAAATTTTTGAAACGCTCTCCTGTAAAATAATTAAGATTCTAATTTTTCATATTCTATTTTTCTATATAAATTTTTATGTAAATTTCTGTATACATTTCAAAATTTTTTATGAAGTGGAACAATTTTTCAAAAATGCTGCGAAAGTCTACAGTTTTTCTAAAATTTTTTTATATCGTACATATGAATTCTGAAATATTTTATGATTTCTTATTCTATTATATAATTTCAGAAAAAAATTTATAAAATTTTAAAATTTTAAAAATTTTTTAAATGAGATGAAAATTTTTTTTCACCAGAAAAGAATCAAATTAATTTTTGTTTGTTAAATATTATAAATGAATGCATTGTGATTTGATTGTTCAGTTTTAAAATATCATAATTTATCAAACATCATCATTATCAAAAAAGTTATAAATATTAATTAAAAAAAAACTTTTTCAAATCATAGTTAAAATAATAGAAAAAATTATTTAAGGTCGGTTATTCACTTCCATCTTCGAATAAACTGTGTGACAATTTACCTACTAGATAAATAAAAGAGTAAAAAAGTAAGAGCATAAAAGAGTAAGGGCCGGTTGTCCACTTTTTGGTAAATTTTACCTGTGAGATAAAAAATAACGATTTGAATATATTAACTCATTAACGTGAAAAAGAATATAACAATAGATACACGGCAAAAATTTTCTTTTAAAATTTATCTTAAAAATATAGTAGTGGTGATACAATACAATATTTTAAAGATTTTTACCATGCATTTCGGTAAAATTAATCAAACTGATTTTATACTTTATTGTAGTTTTATTAACGAATAAGAAAGAGATTTATATTAAAATTCTTCTAAATACGATGTTGTCCCACGACTATCATATTTTCAGGGTGAACTCTCAGAAAGTGTTCCGTGTAGTTTTGACCTATCGTATATTTCGCGATTTTTTCTTAATGTTTGGTAGTTTAAAACATCTTATATATACGCATACAATACAGATCTACAGATCTTATTTACACTGATCACTTATATAGAGTATGTTCCAATATTCAATGCCAGTGCTGAAAATCTATAACGCACGTAACGTATACTATATAGTTTCAGCATTGGCAGTGAATGTCGGAACGCACCCAATAATATGCGTACTAATCAGTAACTTTCTATTAAATTATTTTAATTTCGACGATGCATATAGACGTATATACAATATGGTTATTTAATTAATTATAGATACATAATATATATATATATATATATTGTACCAGCTTAGTATACCGTTTTTTTTAAATGTATTGCCGAAATTAAAATAGAAAGTTAGTACATGTATCAATTAAACTCGATGTAAACTAGAACTATAGATATCTGTTTTTAACTGAAAAACTATTTATTTTTAACTTGCAACGCAACATATATTTAGATTGTGTTTCAAATTTACTGCCAGTGCTAAAAATCTATAGTTTATGTTACATACACTATGTATAGATTTTCAGCATTGTCAGTCAATTTTGGCATACTTTTGTGCAACCATAATATGTATAAAATATAATACGTATAAAAATATAATACGGAAACATATACAGCACAAGGAAAGATGATGCCTTTGAAGACTCTTGCTGTTTGTAATAGAAGTAGCGTATGTAAGTATGTACATACGTCGTCATCACGCAGCGTCCCGCTAAGCGTGCGCCGATACCATTGCGCAAACGAACAAGGAACGCGAGCGAATCGTGCTCAGCGCCGGTGAGAAAATACAACCATAATTAAGAAATACAAAATAAATTGTTACAAGTGAGGTTGTGACGCTAAATAGTATAAAAATTTTTGAAACGCTCTCCTGTAAAATAATTAAGATTCTAATTTTTCATATTCTATTTTTCTATATAAATTTTTATGTAAATTTCTGTATACATTTCAAAATTTTTTATGAAGTGGAACAATTTTTCAAAAATGCTGCGAAAGTCTACAGTTTTTCTAAAATTTTTTTATATCGTACATATGAATTCTGAAATATTTTATGATTTCTTATTCTATTATATAATTTCAGAAAAAAATTTATAAAATTTTAAAATTTTAAAAATTTTTTAAATGAGATGAAAATTTTTTTTCACCAGAAAAGAATCAAATTAATTTTTGTTTGTTAAATATTATAAATGAATGCATTGTGATTTGATTGTTCAGTTTTAAAATATCATAATTTATCAAACATCATCATTATCAAAAAAGTTATAAATATTAATTAAAAAAAAACTTTTTCAAATCATAGTTAAAATAATAGAAAAAATTATTTAAGGTCGGTTATTCACTTCCATC
Source organism: Acromyrmex echinatior (assembly GCF_000204515.1). Next base: position 308,314 of record NW_011626982.1, read on the forward strand.
TTCGAATAAACTGTGTGACAATTTACCTACTAGATAAATAAAAGAGTAAAAAAGTAAGAGCATAAAAGAGTAAGGGCCGGTTGTCCACTTTTTGGTAAATTTTACCTGTGAGATAAAAAATAACGATTTGAATATATTAACTCATTAACGTGAAAAAGAATATAACAATAGATACACGGCAAAAATTTTCTTTTAAAATTTATCTTAAAAATATAGTAGTGGTGATACAATACAATATTTTAAAGATTTTTACCATGCATTTCGGTAAAATTAATCAAACTGATTTTATACTTTATTGTAGTTTTATTAACGAATAAGAAAGAGATTTATATTAAAATTCTTCTAAATACGATGTTGTCCCACGACTATCATATTTTCAGGGTGAACTCTCAGAAAGTGTTCCGTGTAGTTTTGACCTATCGTATATTTCGCGATTTTTTCTTAATGTTTGGTAGTTTAAAACATCTTATATATACGCATACAATACAGATCTACAGATCTTATTTACACTGATCACTTATATAGAGTATGTTCCAATATTCAATGCCAGTGCTGAAAATCTATAACGCACGTAACGTATACTATATAGTTTCAGCATTGGCAGTGAATGTCGGAACGCACCCAATAATATGCGTACTAATCAGTAACTTTCTATTAAATTATTTTAATTTCGACGATGCATATAGACGTATATACAATATGGTTATTTAATTAATTATAGATACATAATATATATATATATATATATTGTACCAGCTTAGTATACCGTTTTTTTTAAATGTATTGCCGAAATTAAAATAGAAAGTTAGTACATGTATCAATTAAACTCGATGTAAACTAGAACTATAGATATCTGTTTTTAACTGAAAAACTATTTATTTTTAACTTGCAACGCAACATATATTTAGATTGTGTTTCAAATTTACTGCCAGTGCTAAAAATCTATAGTTTATGTTACATACACTATGTATAGATTTTCAGCATTGTCAGTCAATTTTGGCATACTTTTGTGCAACCATAATATGTATAAAATATAATACGTATAAAAATATAATACGGAAACATATACAGCACAAGGAAAGATGATGCCTTTGAAGACTCTTGCTGTTTGTAATAGAAGTAGCGTATGTAAGTATGTACATACGTCGTCATCACGCAGCGTCCCGCTAAGCGTGCGCCGATACCATTGCGCAAACGAACAAGGAACGCGAGCGAATCGTGCTCAGCGCCGGTGACAAATCGGTGAGGTATCGGCGCTACGGTGGCGACTGCACTAGGCGACTGTGGTAAGGAGTGCGAGAACTGGCGAAGAGGCGCGGAGACGAGGCGAGACGAGGCGAGAACAGCCGAAATGGAGGAGAGTCAAACATCGGAAAGTGTCGCCGTGCTACCGGACATGTCCGAACCGTTGACGAGCGAGACCGAGGAGGCGGCTACGCTGACGAGTGAGCACGAGGCACATCCTGTCGCGGTCACGGCGAGTGTCACTACGGTATCAGGTGTTCCGGGCGTACCCGGGGTCGGCGTACCAGTCTCTCTTCCTGTGGGCTCCATCATCGGCGTAGCGAACTCGACCAATGGCACGACTTTCAACGTCATCACCTCGGATCAACTGCAGGTATGTCCATAGGGCTCGAACGCAAATACTTCTTGAGAATACTCGCGCGATTTTAAGACCGATATTCTTATTTTAAAACTATTTTAAATATCTTAATGCGACGCATCTCTGATTGATTCATAATATTTTAAGACTACTCGAGACATTCTTAAATATTATAAGAATCTCTCTCTTACGCGCGCGCGCGCGATTAAGTCCGATCTACATAGCACGCAAAACGAAGGTCGCAAAACTAGACACTAACCTAACAAACGTATTTTAATTATAATAGGTTGCAGGGGCGCAGGAGAGAACTTAGGTGTCTCTTTCAAATTATATTAACGCGTCTTTGTATCCTGCGGTCTGCAATCTATTATAATCTAAAAAACATATTCACCCTGCGACCTGTGTTGTGCATACTGGCTTTAAAAGTGCGTTCCATTTAACATTTGCAATACTTGCGAGTATCATTTTACTCTTGTCATCAAATATTAAACAAAGATGAAATAATACACGCGGGATTACGAATCGCATTAAGTAGCACCTTATGAATATCGACGCGACTAAGACGCGAGGAATTTAATCGGTGGACGTGACTTTTTGCCCTCCTACTGCTAAGGCCAGAATTCATAGTTGTTTCTTAAATGTCAAGTCTCATTCCAATCTCAAAACTCAGATTTCAAATCTCGAATCTGTAACCTAAATTTCAGTGGCTAATTATCAAATTCAGTTCTTCATGACTATTTGTGACTGAGAAATATGAAAATCATGGTGAGAATGAAATAAAGCGTGATGAAATAGTATAATAGGTTGAAAATCAATTTAGAGATTTTTAAGAAAGTGTGAGGTAAAGAATGCAAATATTTATAATATGTTTATAATATTTAAGGTTAAGTAGATATTTTAGAGTTACAAATAATGAATTTTATAGAAAATTTCAATTTTGATTGAATACATCGTGAATAGGAATCTATTTAATGTTACATTAAATAAAGATAGATTAAAATTTTTATGTATTATATAATTTGAAAATTATTATCTTTTTCAGATATAGCCATTTAGACATAGTATGTTCTCATCAAATGTGGCCTATGTTTCAAGACTTGCTCGCAGTATTCTCTACTTTAAATTACATTCATGTTGGCGATTAACCACTTTATTAGTGCAAGCTGACTTGACTTAAGCAATTAGACTTGACAAGCAGTTTTGACTTAATTTTCCATCAACGATACGTTTGAAATGAATGTCAGAAGTATTCAATTTTTATATCTTCAAGAACTGCTGATATCTTGTTAAATATATTAGGTGTTGGAATTAATTCGTAGCGTTTTACAAGTGATGGGAAGTACTTTCATTAATGTATTTTTTAATGCTCATGTGAAATAAATAACATTATTTCATTAAAAACGCTACGAATTAATTCCAACACCTAATAGATTTCAGGTAACAGTTGAATTTCTTCTGTGCGCGCGCGCGCGTGTAGTGTGTGTGTGTGTGTGTGTGTGTGTGTGTGTGTGTGTGTGTGTGTGTGTGTGTGTGTGTGTGTGTGTGGGTGTGTCTTTAACAAGCTGAGGCTTTTATAAGCAATTTTATTTATTGAATACAAATGGATAAAATTGCGAAAATTGGTAAGATTGTGAGAACTGTAAATTATTAATATGCGTCGCTGAAATGCATGTTAATAATTTACAGTTTCTGAAATCTTATTTACACTTATTACTTCTATGACCTTGCGTTTCGGCTCTGAAACTGAAGTTGGATAAGTCTGCTTTAAAGGATGCCTATTGAACATCAAATTATTAAATTAGTTGTAGTAGTTCAGTTGCATTTCTAAGCCCGAAAAATCAATTCGGCATGCAATTTAAATGACTACATACATAGTATATAAATTCAAATAGAATTATTTAAGCACTTAAGATACAGCTGCAATCATTATAGACATTATTGCTCACTTTGTATATTCAATAAATAAAATTGCCTATAAGACACACACATACGTACACACACACGCGCACACACACACACACACACACACACACAGAGAGAGAGAGAGAGAGAGAGAGAGGAAGAAATTCAACTGTTATCTGAAATCCATATTCAACAAGTATGATATCAGCAGGGATCAGTGTTCTTGAAGGCGTAAGACTTAAATACTTCTGACATATTCATCCGAATATCGTTGATGGAAAGTCAAAACTATCAACTTTCACTAATAAAATGGTTAATCACAAGCCTACGTGAACGTAATTTAAAAGTAGAGAATACTGCGAGCAAGTCTTGAAACTAGGCCACATTTGCATCAAAATGTACTGAATAGCTATATCTGAAAAAGATAATAATTTTCAAATTACATAACACATAAAAATTTTAATCTATCTTCATTTAATGCAATGTTAAATAGATTCCTATTCATCATGTATTTAATTGAAATTAAAATTGAAATTTTTTATAAAATTCATTGTTTGTACCTCTAAAATATCATTACTTAATCTTATTATAAATATTTTCTTTACCTCAATATTTTCTCTTCCTTAAAAATCTTTAAATGGATTTTCGACCCATTATATTATGTAACCTCACCATGGTTTATCTCATTCTTCGCACTTCTTGCTTAATCACAAACAGTCATGAAGAACTGAATTTGATGATTAGCCATTAATACTGGAATTTATTTAGGTTGCAGATTCCAGATTTGAAATCTGAGTTTTGAGATTGGAACGAGACTTGAGATAGAGAGAAACCTGAGAGAGGATATGACGGCCCAAAACCTATAACGGCAAAATGCTGTCGCGCACTACTGCCCTCTGACAAAGTGAATGTAAATTACGTAGCAACGTCCACTTTTCTTAGGGTACATCGTCCAGTTTTTAAGGCTGGAGATAAATCAATATTTGATTCATATAATCGTGCTACATGTAGTCTTGAAAAGTGAACGATGTATACTAAAAGTGGACGTTGCTATGTAGTTTATATCCACTTTGTCAGAGGGCAGTAGTGCGCGGCAGCATTTTACGGTTACAAGTTTTGGGCCATCTCTCTTTTTTGTCCTCTCTCAGGTTTCTCTCTGCTTGAAATTCGACTATGAATTTAGTCCTTAAATATACTGTGCTTGATGACGATGACGAACGATATAAGGAAGCAGTAGAAGTATATTTATTTGGTGTACTGTTTGGACCAGATCGTCCGCGTCCTGTTGACAAAACTTTCCTTGGTATTAGGTGTTGGAATTAATTCGTAGCGTTTTACAAGTGATGGGAAGTACTTTCATTAATGTATTTTTTAATGCTCATGTGAAATAAATAACATTCTTTCATTAAAAAACGCTACGAATTAATTCCAACACCTAATAAAAAAAAATTGATAGGATTTCTATTAATTTCTATCATTTATATTATTTTCTATCATCGATCTCATGAACATCATAATTGATCGGATATGAATCCTATTGTATTTTATCAGGTTCTATGAGATTTATATTTAGTTCTATAAAATTCGTGTAAAATTTGATCAAATTAGTGAATTCACTAATCAGATTCTATATTCTTTCTTTTTTAAAACCCCTAATCTCTTTTAAGTCTTGATTTAGGGCCTAAGCACAAAGATAATCGTAACTGAATCATAGAACGTAAGTTGTAACTGTAGATTGGCCATACATTTTGCGTTGATCTACGACTACGACTCACGTTTCATGACTTAGTTACGACCATTTTTATGCTGAAGCCCTTAACCAGCTTTAATACATGTAAACATAAGTAGACGGCCTGAAGCTGTAAAGTATAAAGAAATACTGATAGATGACACGTGAGATTAAATGCGACTTACATTAGGCCCAAAAATAGGTCTTGATAGGGTAGACGCTCTGTTCGAAATCTCCTTTAAGTTAGGGTATAAATCAAGGTAAAAATCAGGTTGTTGGGTGTAAAATGACCGTTATTTTTTATTTAAAGGTAATGATAACGTCATTACATTTTTACAATACATAAAACACACACACACAAGAATACGATATAGTTATAGAATGTCCTACTTTAATTTATACAGCTGGTTTTCTCAAAATTCTTAAGTTTAAGAAATGTTTCAGATAAAAGTTTTATGGTTTCATAAGGGAAAAAAGTTGGTGACTTTAGTTAATTTTGAAAAGATGTCCTTAAGGCGATGCTAAAGCTGATAATAGTGACATCTTTGATTCATTTCTTATATTATATTATATATTATTCTGTCTTACTCAAACGCATATATATGTCCTTATTTAACATATGCCAGCACCATATATCACAAGCCGCGCAATTACTACACGAAATTTCGACTTCCAGTCTTCCCTATATACGTATTTTCCACTCGGTGGAAATACTTTTCTTCTAGACTTTCAATCTTAGTTTTACAAACTCGGTATCGTTCCAGTAATGTAACTTTAACTGCACGCTTATTTTTAAGATATGGACTCTAAAACTTTTATATTAAGCAAATATATATTTGAGGTGACAGCTGTACAGCTGGTCATAGAAAGGTTGCAATACTTTTTCTTTGATGGGTTTCGGAACGCAGCTTGCTCTCTGATTGATTCTTAGTCATGGATCTATAAATGAAAACTAATCGCTCGGTGAGTAAGCTGCATTCCGAAACCCATAAAAAAAAGTGTTGCAACCTTTCTGTGACTGGCTACACGAGTCAAAAGTAAATTTTTTAACTTTTTTTTTGGATTTTCTCATGAAATTCAGTGCAGCTGAAGTCTTGTTTGTGCGTATTTTAATTTTTGTAATAACATTTTTGCAATCCGTAAATCCAATTCGGAGATTTTTCACTAAGTGGAAATGTCGGCTTTAGCATCGTCTCAAGATTATTTAAAATGTTTTACTACTGTAGCTGATTTCAAGACTTTCGAAACACTATGAGTACTTTTCAATAAAAGACACAGATGACATAGTATAATACAGTGAATCCTTACATCCTTATTATTTTTAGATTAAATCAAGACAATGATCACTGTGTCACACTGTATCATTTGCTGAAAAGCAGCATAAAACATTATTTTTTATTAAGTATTTTTCAAGTTAATGAGGCTTCAAGGTAAATATGAATCTGATTTCTAAATTGTTCTATCACATCACAGTTTTGAAACCATAGCGCAGTTAATGTTGTAAAAAGGATTATTTTCACGTTATTGCAATTAAAATTAAATATGTTTGATTGTTTGGAGAGTACCATTAGTGCACATTCCGATAAGCTGCACATATCCATTCACATCGGTCGATGCTTAATAATTTTTTAGTGTGCGCGCACATCTTAGAACATACTAGAAAGGTTATAGGTGTCGATGATGATCTGTTCTTATCTAAATGCTTCACCGTATTGCGTATGCATCGATTATTATTATTATTTAGTGTTTAAGAATGTTATATTATCCCCGCTCTCGTTTTAGAATATACACATGTCATACAGGGTGCAAAATCCGGACAAATCGAACCATCTCTTTAAACAAAATGTTTTTAATGAAAAATTAAATATTACAAAAAATCGTTTTACATGGCACTTGGGGGATCCCTGTAGAGCACAATTATTCGATATATCTCCTATTAGTTTGAATGACGGCCTCTATTCTCGGTCTGAAGCGTTCGCACACACGCTATAATATAGCACTATCTATGCCGACGAATGCTGCCTCAATAGCGGTCCTTTCGAGTGATTCTTCCTCGCTGGCATACTGGAACCTTCGTTGGACTGTTCTAAAGCCGTATATTTTGCCACAATGTCATAAACGGTTGATCTCAGGTATCCAAAGAACCGAATTATTTCCGTTGCTGAGTGTCTAGCGCGAAGGCCTTCGATGATTGTGGCTCTTCGATTATACTCCGCACTTGGTTTCAACATCGCGGTCATTTTGAGAATATGACTGTTTACTAGAAGCATTAGGCTTTCTCGGACGCCAACAACTTCTGGCGGAGGCACAATATAGCGGAAAATTTAAATTGAAATTTATCCGGATGGACATTTTGGTGACGCACTCTGTACATACATACGTTCAAAGCCAAAGACATAGAGAATGGACTGCAACATCCATGTGTCAAAATGGTCAATAAAAGTAAGAGAGAGGAACCGTGGAAGATGGCCATCTCTGTCTTTTTCCATTCAATGGCGTAATGGGAGAAAGAATGAGAAGGAGATTGGTCGTCTTCCACAGTCCTTCTCTCATTATTGTCGACCACATTTGAATACTACTTAGATAGGGAGCAGTCCATTCTCTATGTCTTTGTTCAAAGCTCATATAAATCACGCGCAAGCGTACAACAAACCAACTTTCAGACAAGGACAAATAAATGTTAGAGATATTTTTATTACATTAGTTTGATACGATATGGCCTTTCAGTATGTATGTTCTAAGGCGTACGTGCTATCAATAAAAACATTTTGTAATTAGCCAATTAACGATATGGATAATCGGATCTCTTTCTTTAGGACTTTCAGATCTTCAAAAAGATTTTTAGTGTTGGCTTAGGATGAAATCGCACGATGCGAAAAACTACTATTCTACCATTCTGCGTTATTCCGAATAGCGCTAATTGGTTGTTTCACTGACGGTTGATTCTCTATCGGCAATGGCCGTTTCTACCAACGCCGTTTAAAGAGTTAAGGCTTGTCTACACGACAAGTCTAGTTCAGACTGGATGCAGCAAGCGTCCAGCAGCAGAGCAGCAATTGATCAGCGAGGCGATATTTACAGTAGCGTCAAAGATCGCATTGCTGGTTGGTTGCTGCGTTCAGTCTGAACTAGGCTTAACACGGCGTAAAGATGCAGGCACAGGCGTAAGAGAATTGTTCCCGGTCGTAGTGGCATGGCGCTATGGCGCAACGGAAATAAATTATAATTTCTGAAATCAATTAATTCATTTAAATGAATATATGTAATAGTTCAACATCTTAACATTCAAACCGTAGTGGCATTTCGTATTTAAAGTAATGAAAATAAATTAATTTTATTTTCAACACCTGCGTCCACGTTACCAGCTATTTTTGCTGGTGCGGTTATGTTATACGTGGTTACACGGTTTGGATCCTTAAAAACATGGACAAAGAAAATTATTATTAAGACACTAACATCTTAAGAGACAATAATGAGAAAGGTGATAATACTGAATCAATAGGGAATAATCTGTTAGAAGAATGTGTGATATATATGTATATATCCGTACGTTCATTAACTTTGTATCCTAATACACAACTGTATATTAAAACACTGCTAGCAAATATAAAAAATCACAGCAGTTTATTTTTCACCACCTGTTTGTATCAACGACAGCAATGTTTAAACATTCGTACGCGTCTTGCGCTTATTTTGTGCCTGCGTTCCCATGTAGAAAAGCATGGCACAGACTCTTGCATAACACATAATGCGTATATAAGAAAATGAACCAATCAAATCCTTTATTTCCTTCTTTTTCATAAAATGAAGGACTCTGGTTGATTTTCTTATGCCTCATGTTTTATGTGTTATGCAGAAGAAAATGTATCAATCAAAGTCCTTCGTTTCCTTCCTTTCCATGAAATAAAGAACTCTAATTGGTTGAATTTCTTATGCATTATGTGTTATGCGGTATGTAAAAGTCTGTGTTCCCGATCTTAAGCGGGGAGCACAGACTCTTGCATAACGCATAAAATATGAGGCATAAGAAAATCAACCAATCATGGTGCAGAATTGGCGGATCACTCGTTATTGGTCATGGCTTTATTCCGCCGATTCCGTCGTTTTCTGTTGCGCAAATTTATTTCTTTTGCGGATTCCGCCAATGCCTGCATGTGTGCGTGTACATATACTTATAAAAACTAACCTCATTAAGCTGATTTAAAATGAAGAAAATTCTCTCCAAACGCATTATTAAACATAAATTATACGTTAATCAACATACTGAGGCGTGTTCGGATTCCCACCTGGGTGTTCTCCAGGTGTTATATCATCCTTGTTTAACATTTGATAAATAATAAGAATAGAGTGATAATAGAATTTCAACATAATCCTGATAATTAATTAAGTCTCCAGATAAATGCGATGTGGTCAGAATATGAATGTATATATAGTATACAGTCGTCTATATAGTATACAGAAAGGCGAAAATATAAATCAAAATCAAAATGGGTACACAAAATGAAGTTGGGGCAATGTTCCTGTATGTATGTGTGATTTCTGATCCGCAGGAATTTAGTTTACTATGTCCTATGGAGCAGAACTTGCAGATGCGCAATCAATGCAAGTCAATGACAAACGCTATTCCGATGGATCTAATGAAACTGATCTAAGGGAAGGCTCTCGTGATTGGTCAACGCTAATTGCGTATTCCGGAAATTCCGTATCATGGGACATAGGAAAACACATTTTAACGGAATGGAATCGACGGAATGAAGCCACGACCAATCACAAATGTTTCGCCAATTCCGCATCATGGAATCCTCAGAGTCCTTTATTTTATGGAAAGAAAGGAAACGAAGGACTTTGATTGGTTCAATTTTTTGCATAATGCATTACGTGTTATGCATTATGCAAGAGTCTGTGTTCCCCGCTTTAAGCTTGCGCTGTGCCTTTACGCCGTATACATGAGCCTTTAATCCCTGATATACGTTAGCATAAGTTTTTATATAAAAATAATCTTTTGATTTTTATAGATTCTATGTATATTAATTCTATATATAGAATTATATACATAAATGTAATTGTTTATTGATATAAATAATGTATAAATTATTCAATGTTATATACATATAAGAAATGTATTTATCTTTTTCAGCTTGTAATAGAATATCAAATCTGTAAGGAATATGTTGAATAATATGAAAAGGAAATAAAATTATAAATAAATAAATTAACATAAATAAGTTAATAATAAGTTAACAGATAAATATTCATGTGTATGAAGCTAAAGGATTATATAAAAAGTTATAAATTATATTATGTAATTTATTATGATATAGTAAAATATGTTTTTAGCAATTTTTAGGATTTCTTAGTAAAATATGTATTTAACTCAAATGTATATTTTTTGTATATTATATAAAATAATTACATATATTATATTATATCTTATTATATTAGGTGTTGGAATTAATTCGTAGCGTTTTACAAGTGATGGGAAGTACTTTCATTAATGTATTTTTTAATGCTCATGTGAAATAAATAACATTCTTTCATTAAAAACGCTACGAATTAATTCCAACACCTAATAATTGTATAATTATTGTTCAACAGAATATGTTGATATTATTTCGAAATATTATTTCGAAAAATATTATATTACAAAATAGGAACATTTCTCCACAAATTATATTACTTTTTAAAATATATAAGTATATCTGAAATATGTAAGTTTCAGAATAATGTGAATATTTTTCTTAAAATATTTTTTACATAGAAATATTAGCGCAACATTTTGATTAAGAAAATGTGGAACTTCTACAAACAGATTTTATAATAAAAGATTATTGTCGGAAATGATATATATTAATAGACTGACAAATGGCTTGAACTTACAGACACAGATAACTTAAATCACACTTACATATTGAATTGCCGAATAACTGTAGGATGTGTCGTTTGACCGCGGTGTTATCTGTAGTTCGCTTTATTATTTAACTGTTAAACTGACAAGACATATCTTGATTATTCCAGAATGTTGTATTCAATCTTTTAAAATTTTAGTGTGTGACGAAAAAGAAAATCTTCAACTTCATCCTTAATTTACAATTATTAACTGGCTGTGGCCATTCTGGACTTTGTGAGGTGAGCTTGATCTCGGTTTTTAACAAATATATCTTTTTCCAACAATTTCTTTAATTTCAGCTTGAGTTCTTATAATCATTCAGTTTTGAAACCGTTGTTGGACATTAATTAATACTGAACATTAATTAATATTGAAATACGGCTTGTTATCTTCCATTTGACGACCACATTTGGAGATATTGATTTACGATATTTCGAATTAGCGGCATTACGTTCAAGAGTTATAGGCCAAAGATGACTCAAAGTTAAGTTGAAACGTTCCATTTTTTGTATTAATTTTATTAAAATTATCACGCATGTTTACAACCAGTGTTTTTTTACTCCTCAGCCTTCACAATTATATTTATTATTTTTATACAACATATTTGTAAGAATTCAATATTTTGTAGAGAAAAAACTTAAAATTATAATATTTTGGAATCTTATTGTGTTATATAAACAAAGCAAGTATTTTGAATAAAATGATTTAAAATTGTATTATGAAGTTGTAGTATACAAGATGTCCGGCGAGACTTCTACCAAACACTTTTTGTAGAGCGGACTAAACTAAGTCGAAAAGTCCTCTTTCAATTTTCGCAATAGTTAACAAAATATTAATTAATTACTAAAAATTGTCGAATATGGGTCTTTAATAATTTTTTACTCAAATACTATCAACTGTTTTTTTAATGCCGTCATCATTGGTAAAAATAGTTGCCAATAAGAAAATGCAGTACTAAAAAATTGTTGAAAAATTCTGAAAGGATTCTTAGAGCTCTATGAGAAAAAAATATAATAAGTAATTTTCGTCTCTTGCTGTTTTTCTGTAAAGTTGATAATATTTGAGCAAAAAATTATTGAAGACCAATATTTGACAATTTTTAGTAATTAATATTTCGTTAATCATTGTGAAAATTGCAAAATGGTAGAGGACTTTTCGACTCAGTTTAGTCCGTTCCATCTACAAAAAGCATTTGGCAGAAGACACCTATATATAAGGTGCATTAATTTCAGCCTTTTATATGAAAAATTTAAAATAGAAATTAACCATTAAAAATTACTTTTGTTGCTTGTTTTTTTTTAACTCCAGCTCTTTCCAATATTTGTATTTCCAATTTCTCTTTCTGTTGCGTTTCTAATTTTTTTTATTTCAGTTTCACTTTTCGCCTATAAATCTTCTATCTTCTATAAATGGCACAAGCTCAATTTTTGAGTCGCCTAATATGTTGTATTGTGATATTTTCGAATTATAGATTCTTGTCTTTTATATTGTTTGTTCCTTATTATTTCCCAGACTATTTGAAAGCTTTCTTTTTTTTTTTTGATACTTATGTTGCCAATTAGTATTTCTATTACAGACGTGTCACCAATGTTTCATTTTTATTATTTCTGCATTTTGTCCTTTTCCTTTGAATTCTTATTATCCGTGCATTACAACAAAACATGTACGTAGTACAATAAAAAGAAATGTGCATGTGGAAAATAAAATTTTATTTAAATTTATATGTAAATGATCTGTATCTAACTCTGTGCCATTTTGACTTTCATTAATATTATTTTATTGTTTATTGCTGTATATGATATATGTATATTTATGATATATGTATATTTAACATGTTGTTAGGCGACTTTTACCATATCAGCAGCATTTCGCTTTTTCAAAAACTCACTACAAATTAATACATTTAATGTATTATTACACTCGCGTTCATGTTTGGATGATGAAGTACATAGAAAATTATAACAAGCATTTCCATAAGTTTCTACTTTCGCTTTTTCTGCAAGATGTAGTAATACATTTAATTTCATGGATAATATGATAATATTTTAATATTTACATTTCAGTATATCTTCACGTATGCTGCTATTGAATTATCATTTTTATCTAACAATTTAATTACAGTTTTGTTTACTTGTTGTCATATAAATTTGTATTGGTATTTGAAATGTAGCAAGTTTGCACGAAGTCATCCTTTTGCACTTGTCATCCAAAAAAATAAAAATATATGCATATAATATAATATATTTGATATATACAGGGTCCGACAGATAATATTAAATAATATATTATATAAAAGCGGCCACGATTCTTTATAAAAAAAAAATATATATAGAATAAAATTTTTCGATTTTTTGCTTACAATTAGTTTTGAAGCGAGAAAATGCGTTTAGTGTTTATAAACAACGCTCTATGATGTCGAATACTCACGTCAGTTTTTATTTAAATATCACGACGATGAATTATACGAATAGGGAATGCATCGATATGATTCAGGGCTTTGAGAGTCTGTAATGATAATTTATCCACCGCTGCTTGCTACTACGAAGAATGATATCCTAATCGACGTATTCCGAATCGAAGAACGATTCAAGTGAAGCAAAGTCTTTTAGAACGTGCATCATTTCATCGAGATTGTGGCCGTATTTGTAGGCGAAGACAATGTTATTTATTAATTAGGATATTGCTCTCCGTAGTTCCGGCGAACAAATTATCATTACAAGGCTCTCAAAATCCGGATCATACCGACACACCTACCTGTTCATATGACTCATCATTGTGATATTCGAATAAAAACTGACATGAGTGTTCGACATCGTAGGTCATAAAAGTCATCGTAGGTTGTTTATAAACACTATACGCGTTTAAGGCGCAGGTACAATAGGGATTCGCAACTATAACATAAGAAATCGACTCCGTATAGTCTACAATGGCTGTTCGTAACCGTAACGTAAACCGTTAATTTAACGAATCGTAAAAGAATTGTTTCTAACCTGCTTCACAGTATTTTGCATTTTGACAGAAACTAAATCGAAAATTCATTTTGTATAATGAATGCTGAGCGAGTTAGAAATATAACTCTTCTGACTTTTTATTTGGTTGCAATAATGCTGCAATTACTGTAGAAAAAAAGGAAAACGATTTCAAAAAGAAGAAAATATTGGATTCGGCCAATGCTATTAGAACAAACAAAAAGATTATTTTTATACTCTTTTTCAATTCCTTAAAAATAATGATCACGAGCAATTTTTTAAGTTTAATTTTAATTTTAAGTTAATTTTTTGACTCACTTCGAGAAATTAAGTAACCTTATTTTATAATATTTATTTAAATCATTTATTTAGCGTTTAATTATGCATTATAACACTAATATTTTATTTTATATCTATTTTGTTCATAGTTGCAGTATGCAAACTACTACAATTAGCATTAACAACCCGGGAAAAAATGTTAATATAGATATATTTTATATATTATATTGGGTCATTTAAAAAGTATCCGCGGTTTTTTGTTCAATTTTTCTTTATTGAAAATCAATTTTAATCAAGTGTATATTGGCCATTATTATCTATAACCTTTTGCCATTTTTCGGGTAATTTCATAATTCCATCCGTGTAGAACTTCTGTGTGTTATCGACGAAAAACTTTTTCAAGTGATTTTCGGCAGCTCTTTTGTCGGCCAATGTTTTTCCATCAAGAGAGTTCTGCAGAGATCGAAACAAATGGTAGTCAGACGGTGCAAGATCCGGGTTATACAGTGGATGCATCAAAACTTCCCAACCAAGCCCCTTCAATTTTTGGCGCGTCATCAAAGATGTGTGTGGTCTGGCGTCGTCATGATGGAAGACAACACTTTTTCTGTTAATCAATTCTGGTCGTTTTTCCTTAATCGCTTTCCTTAATCTATCCAGTTGTGAACAGTAGAGCTCTGAATTAATCGTTAGGCCATGGGGTAACATCTCATGATGGACGACTCCCTTCCAATCCCACCATACACACAGCATCACTTTATTTGTCGTCAACCCAGGCTTTGAAGTCGTTTGTGATGGTTCGCTGCGCTTACTCCATGATCTTTTACGAACGATATTCTTGTATTTCACCCATTTTTCATCGCCCGTGATGATTTGCTTCAGAAATGAGTCGATTTCGTTGCGTTTTAGTAGTGTTTCGCTGATAGAAATTCGATCAATCAAATTTCTTTGCGTTAATTCATGTGGCATCCAAACATCGAGTTTCTTGCGTAGCCAGCCTTTTTCAAATGATTCCAAACTGTCACATGGTTGATTCTTAGTGCATTGGCTATCTCCTGACAGCTCACATGCCGGTCTTGCTCGATCAGTTGCAAAATTTCATCGACTTTCAGTGACTGGCCGACCAGAGCGAGATCGATTTTTGACATCAAAATTTCCAGAACGAAATCGAATAAATCACTGCTGCGTCCTGCGTTCACTTACAGCATCCGTGCCGTAAACTTCACAAATTTTTCTGCATGTTTGTGCTGCGTTTTTGCCTTTTTTGTAGTAAAAAAGCAT
>NW_011626982.1:337249-356581 GCF_000204515.1 Acromyrmex echinatior
CGAGCCGCCGATCACTCACGTGACGCTGTGCTCCAGGAGCGTCGCGATACAAAAATATGCTGGGAGCATATCTTCCGGCAAATATTAAAATATTTTCTTTCCCACATGATTTTTATTTTAATAAATAATAAAATAAATAATTAAAATAAATTTTTTATTATTAACATATTTTATCATTAACATATTGTAGTCTGCAATAATATATAATTAAAAATTACAATATGATAATTATAATGTGGACAATGACTTTCCATATTATCTTGAAAATACTATTATTGATACGTTTTTCAAATAGTTTCTTTAGATTTATTTAACTAAATTTTAGTTAAATATATTCTGATTAATTCCGAGTACTGAATTAGATTATTGACGAATTTCTAAAGTTTTCAATTATATTCATTTAAACTTAAGTTTTTTTTTTAGATTGCATACGAATTCGATAGCAAATTTGACAAATTTAAAATCATGAAAGATCTATAGATATAAATTTTTATAACAATTGACATTTTTTAAGTTTTAACATCCATTATATTAAATAATATTTTAATATTAATATTAATATAAATATTAATATTTATTGATGCGTTTCGCGGGTTTCCTCCGCCCAAATCCATTCTTAGATTGTCAAGAGAATTGTAAGTGGGGCGAGGGGAGAGGTGGGGGAAATTGGTCGGTCTTCAATAACCGGGAAAAAATGATTTTCCATATTTTATTTATGTTGTAGCCATTATCTCTATTTAGATTATTAGGATGTTTTTTTCTCTATGGCTTCTCTATAATTTTTTTGAAAGTATGATGTAATGTTGACTATTGTGTTGAATATTGTCGTTTTGTCAAACAGTATTCGATGTTCTATTGTTTCGATGTTGTTCTATTGTTTCGATTGTGTTCTGATAATGCTAACTGCGTGGTGTGTTTTAGTCTGTGACATCACGTTGTAGTGTTCTTTTATTCGTACCTTTAAACTCCATCTATTCCTATCCGCCACGTTGCCGCATGATATCTGGCAAATCCTAGATCGTATTACATACGAACAAGCCACAAAGATCCACACACAATCCTCTGAAAGACAGAAACAGAAATACTTATAAACTTTGTCCCTCACAAAAATCCACAACCTTCTCTACTTAACGTCAAGAACTTATCCAACAAAGACCCATCTCAAGATACTATATCTGCGCTTGCCAAAGGCCTTAATTTCGCAGTGACACCTAGAAAAATTCTAAAAGAGATTATCAGCCAAATAGAGCCAACCATCTACCGATTCTCATCAGAACAAGCAGATAATATCCGCAGACAGGTAACCAATATTCTTTCTAAAGCCAAACTCTCTCCACCAAACATCACTAGACAAGAGCGATTGGGCCTTCAAGACCTGAATAGGGACACAGACATCATCATGCTTCCAGCCGACAAAGGCAACAGTCATGAAGACAATAGTCATGAACACATCAGACTATAAGAAAAAGATGAAGAACCTTCTTTCGGACAAAGCATACAAAAATTTGACAAAGATCCAACTAATATTATATAATCGTACAGGACACCAAGATCCTAGTGAAGAAAAACATTCCGAGTAAAACCAACATTAAAAAAAAAATCAAGATTAAATAAAACCTACAAATCTTCTCCTATCAAGACTATACGGGCTACCAAAAGTACACAAACCAAACATCCTCCTCAGACCGATTGTCAGCGCCATACTCCCCGACATACAACTTATCCTGCTTCCTAGCACCCTACAACCCCTCACTGGAAAATCCGAATTACACATAACCAACTCAACGGACTTCAACGGACTTCATAAGATTAAAAAATCCGACTACGTCCCACAGACCTGCTTGTAAATTTCGACGTAGAATCCCTTTTCACATAATAAAAGACATATTAAGCATAATAAAAGCCTCACCTGAAGTTCCCTCCGACCTTATCTCGCTAATAGAGCATTGCTTAACAACCACTTACTTCTCCTATAACAACAAATTTTATGAGCAAACTTCAGGAGCAGCAATGGGCTCTCCTATTTCTCCTGTAATCGCCAACATCTTCATGAAGCATTTTGAGAAAGAGACCTTCAACTAAATACCCATAAAACCAGAAGTTTGGTTCCGTTATGTAGACGACACACATTCGTGATATGGAGACACGCCAGAGCCGAACTCCGTAAATTTCTTATTTTCCTCAATCAACATCCAAATATCCACTTCACTATAGACATAGACGAAAACGGAAAACTCCTTTTCCTAGATATTCTTGTCTCTAAGAAAGTTGACTGTACTTTAGGCATCGAGTGTACAGAAAACCAATACACACAGATAGATATCTACATGCCGAGTCGCACCACCGCCCAGCACAAAAACAGTCTGCAATCAACTTACTTGTACATAGAGCTTTCACCATCTCTGACAAAGAACATCTACAGACAGAACTTATCTACCTAAAATTAATCTTACAGAAAAATAGACAAAAAAGACAACCAAAATAATCAATAAACAACGGTCTCTGACAAGCAGACGAAAGGATCCTATCCATTCTCTCATATATCAAAGGAATAACAAATCGGATTGACAGGATATTAAACAAACATAATATCCGAACTATCTTCAAACTACCTAAAAAGATAGGACAACTCTTAAGAATTCTAAAGATTAAAGACTTCCACTCAGCTTCGCAGGAATATACAGAATACTTTATTCCTGCAGATAAGTATACATTGGAGAAATCGGGAGAATGATCAATCTACGGATAAAAAAACACTAACATGATGTCAGGCTAAAACATGCCAGCATTATCAAAACACAATATCGAAACAGAACATCGAGTAATATTTGACAAAACGATCATATTACATCATACTTTCCAAGAAAGTATAGAGAAGCCATAGAACAAAAACACCCTAACAATCTAAATAGAGATAATGACTACAATATAAATGAAATATGGAAAACCATTCTCCCGATTATTGAAGACCGACCAATTTTTCCCACTTACAATTCTTTTCTTTTCCCCCCACCACTCCAACAAGTAGCATAATATAAAAAGAACGACCCGAAGGAACAGCTCAGTATCAGATTCCTCGCCCTGATGAAGTGGATTGCAAAGTTCACGAAACGTTGGCATTCCAAGAATGGATCTGGACACGGAGGAAACCCGCGAAATGCATAATCTTTATTTAATTTAATTTTTATTGCATTAAAACTTCTTCGATATGGTACATATCGATCTTCTTTGGTACATATCATAATTATAATATGAATAGTAAGTCGAAATATGTAAAAGTAGTTCTTTTGAATTGCGAATTTCTCAAAATTGATGGCGCAATTTGGAAAATGCATTCTAGAAAAATCGCCGGTCTTGTTCGAATATTCGAAAAAAGTAATTTTTTTATGCAACAGTTATCGATGGACATATTCAAAACTTTATCTACATTCAGTTATCTATAATTAAAAATGACTTCTTTTTCATGTTGAACTAAATTTAAAAAAAAGCAAAACAACCAACAAAAGACAAAATATGACAGCATCTCCACTTAAGCATCACAATTTCTAGGAATGTTCTGTTGTTGCCTTTATTTCTTTTAATTTTACTTCTCTTATATAAAAACAGGTAACTTATATTTCTGTTCCGACAAAGAGTAATATCGAGAAATATACTGGAACTTTTAGGGAAATAGACAAATAGAAACATAAATGTCACTTTATGTTCCTTTGATAGATACTTAACCCTCAACTATATGTCTCATTTTAGAATAATCTTAATTTACATGTCTGGATCCAAGTCACTTACGGCGTTTTGGATTCGATCTATAATTATAAATCTCAATGGAAAATTTTTTTCTCTTTTTTAATAAAATGCCAGAATGTATAGAATCAAAATACCAAAATATAAAAATGTTCTGATAATAATTGAAAAAATTATGCCAAAAAATACTAAGTACTACTATCTGTGAAAAGAGTGTAATAATCAATTTTTTTTAAATTATATCTTTATGATAAAAAAGGTACAAATAAAAAGTAATGTTTTGAATAGAAGAAAATATGAACTTAAAAAATACGTAATATTGATTCATTCCAAAAAATATAATTATTTGCGCGATTGAAGTGGGGACATTTTTACACATGGAAAAATGATATCGGAGGTATGTCGGTTATATTCTTTAGAAAAAAAATGCAATGAAAATATTTTATATTAAATATATAATGATATTATTTACTCAAATTTTATAACTCCGAGAAAATAAAGCAATTGTTTCACCAAGACATCTCTCGTAAAAATGCTTTTTTAACAATGAATATATGTTTTAATTATAAGAGAACACACATATATTTGAATACAACACTAATTAAGAGGCACTTACTAAAAACAAATTTTCACTTTCGGCAAAAATCTAATGAATTTACATTTGACGAGTCCAAGTCGTTCAAAATTGTACCTAGACATATTTTTCATTTCTAGCTGCCAGGTTCGGGACAGTTCAAGCAGATGCTATGTGTCGATAACGGGTTTATTTGTGAATCACGTCATGACAAAGATTCAGATCCTCTACGTTGGAATGGTGAGCTGAAAGCGACTCATATAGTGATTCAGAACAGCACAGATGAAACGGAATCAGAGCAAATACATGTATCCACACCCAGTTCTCAACCGATATATAACTGGTCAGATTCGGCAAATTTAGCAGTGCTTCCTATCAGATGTAAAAACACAAATGCGGAGTTGCACAAAAATAGATTCGGATCTGGTGGTAGGGGACGATGTATTAAACTCGGCTCGGATTGGTACACACCTAGCGAGTTTGAGGCTCTCTGCGGTAGAGCATCCAGCAAAGATTGGAAACGAAGTATTCGATTTGGCGGAAGAAGTTTGCAAACTCTTATTGACGAACAAATTTTAAAGCCTCACGCCACTTCTTGCACTTGCGCAGCGTGTTGTGATGACGAAAGTGCGGTAAGCAAATTATTTGTAATGTAATATTCCATACGTATCAATATATGAAGAGGAATTCGATAGTCCACATCATCAATTTGGCTAATTTGATATAAAAATTTCTGATTGTGTGTGGACAACGGAAAAGAGAGACTCCAGCCGATGTGTGCTCGGAATATACTAACGGGATCTTCCAATATTTGACATTGATTTATATACAGAGTGTCTCAAAAATAGGGTAAGAGCCGCATTGGGGGCAGATTAAAAATGGATCAAGGAGAACAAAAAGTCTTATACCATTTTGAGATATTCGCTGTAGTTTTCGAATGAAAAAAGGAAGCGCCATTGTCGAGTGAGGCGCGATGAGCCGTGCTACGAATTCTCGCGGCGCGACTTCACATTAGGCTTAGACGTTTCCCTTTTTAATTCGAAAACTACAGCGAATATCTCAAAATGGTATAACTTTTTGTTTCCCATTCTACGCCTCCAACGCTCTTACCCTATTTTTGAGACATCCTTATACTCGATATAAAATTGATAAACAGAGGTAAAAATACCGTCAAATTCAATTTTATGATTACTTACGGTAAAATTATAGTAAAATGCTAATTTATTAATTTAGTAATTTTGGCTATATTTATTGTCTTTTATATAGTTTTATGTACAAATAGGCTGTATTTCCCTACTTATGTATAAAATAAAACAACATTCTTTTAATGTTCCTAATAAAAATCGCTGATAGAATAACAGGGCTATTGACTAAATCTAAACATATTGTATAATTTAATCAACAAAACGTTTGTTTGACATATAGACGACTCATACTTAAGGGGATGCTGGAGTTACCAATGGAACGTCATTTCGTATTTCTCAAACCATTTCATTTTCTTTATACAGAACAAAAAATCCTCCAGAATAAAAGAAAAAAATATCCTTTGGAAAGTACAAATCGGTATAAAAATCTCCAAAAATTGTAAATTACAATTTTCTGTTACCATATAGGTTCGCTTCCTTCACATATATATATAAATAAATGCAAGACAATATCTAAACAAAAAGTATTTTTCCATATTTGAATAATTTATAAGAATAGACTTTTATTATGATTTTGAAGCTTATAGAGAAATGGCTTGAGAAGTACGATTTGAGTGTACATAATCTCGCATTCATGTGACATATAGGATATAGCAAAACAAGAAATGTACATAACTTTTACTTAATGATTTTGCTTAATGTACGTAATGTTTTAATTAATGTACGTAATATTTTCTTGATGTGTACGTAATATTTTATTTGAAATTAAAAATCTATTTTATCGACATCGATCAAGTTTGGCCGTCGCTCTAGCATTCCTTTTAAGTGTGTGGCTACTTGTCGCGCTAGGTCGCCGACTGATAGTGTTGATCGCGATGTCGTAAACGGATGTATATCAATTGCCCACATCACTAATTGGCTAATTAAAAATAATAATATAACTTATTAGTGAAGCAGTGAAAAATTACTAGGAACAGGCCGATGTGAGTAGTGTGTGCAATTAAACTGTGTTGCGCCACTCCCGTCGTAAATTGTCCCTAATTTGGCATCCCTGCCCCAAAGGGGCAGGTTGCAGTTGTGAGTTATCTAATTATTATATCAATATGTAGTATCAAAACAAAAAATTAAGTTAAAGCGTTTTTAACTTAATGACTAAATACTCTTATATCAAATTATTTTATTTTTCTAATCTTTTCTTTTAAAATTACTATTTTACCAGCCTCAAAAAATTACCAAGTAATTTACTATAATTACCGAATAAGTTATTGTCAAATTGAATCATTTTTATCTCTAATGATAAAATAAAATTTTCCATTTAAATTAATATAATTCAGACAGGACCAGTTCGCCTTTTTACTCCGTACAAACGTCGGAAAAGACCTAAGGATTCATCAGATGGAGAGACTCCCTCACGTAAGCACAAAATCGAGAATTCACGAGATGGTAGTAATAACGATGATAGTGGCGACGAGGTTGTTGTGCCTGACAAAGAGGTTTGGCCGCAATTTGTTTCTACGGATGGATTAGTTGTACAGCAACCCCAAGAACAGGATACGGTGCAGAATGCGCATCAAACAGAAAACAGTCAAAGCGATGAAGTTTTTAAAAAATTGGATGAAATGTCAAACAAAATGATAAAGTTGGCTTATGAATTTAGACGTATTTTGGAAGAAGCGAAGGAGTTAAATAGGCAGCAGAGAAGGGAGCAGGCATTGGTTGCGCAACTTGGAGGAAGGGCAGATGTCATCGAAACTGTTGGATTACAACCAGCATCCGATTCACATAACAAGAAGGTAAACAGTAAAATCATTTATAGAAAAAAATATTTTTTATTTGTATTCTATTTTCATTATTATATTCTCTGTATTATAAATATCTTTCCTCATAAATGTAATTAGAAGAGTTCAAACTCTAACTTGTAAGTATAGATAAAGTTAAGTGAGTCAAATTTTCAATATTGATGTTACAATTTCTATATGAACTCTCTAGACCTTCGACAGTTTATTTGAAAAATTGATGCCACATAAAAATAATAAAATTAAATATTGGAATAATATTTCTATATGTATTTTAAATATATTTATTTCAGATATATGATTGCGCGCCGATTGTTTTCGCAGTTGATCCTGTATCTGAAAGATTTCTTTCTATTTAAAATACGATAAATGGAATAAATATATTTAAAAAATAAAAAATAAAAGTAACATAAAAATAGAAATATTATTCCATCATCTTAGTTTGACCGTAGTTAGCGTCTCTTATTTAGGTGATTTATATAGAGCGGTCTAATTTATTAATTTTTTATTTATCAATTAGGAGAAAAGAAGATAAGATAACAAGCTAATAACATATGATGAGTCAATCAATTCATTAAACGTATGAGATACACATAATCAACTCTTGTAGTAATCAACTCTGTTTTATTTCAATATGTCTACAAAAGAAAATAATACAATAAAAAATATATTTTAGATACATTTATATATAATTTTTTTATTAGTTTATAAGGAATGACATAATTATAATAAATAGTTTCACTTTCTTTATAATAATATTTTTCGAAGCTAATACCATATGATGAGCCAATCAATTCATTAAACGTATGAAATACAGATAATCATCTCTTGTAGTTTTATTTCAATACAATAAAAAATATATTTTAGATACATCTATATATAATTTTTTTGTTTATAAGGAATACACATAATTACAGTAAATAGTTTCACTTTCTTTATAACAACAGCACATAAAGAGCGTATCAAACGTTTATGAAGTTAAATCGAATCGAATTTGAACTTTTTTCGAATCGAATCTTTTTGATTCGAAAATGAATCAAATTCAAATTAAATTTCCTTACATTAAAAGCTAACAAAGGCAAAAAATTATATTAAAAAAATAAATAATTTTCAATTTATGTTAAGTATATATACAAAAAAATAAACATGACAAAAGTGTATTTAAAAAAATCAGGAATCTGGACTGAAAGGTTTTTTCAGTTCAGTTCCAGTTACAGTTTTTAATAAAATGTCGAATAAGTGTTCCGGTTTCTTGACTGGTTTCAAGAAAACCGAAACCGAAAAAATTACGGTTTTTAACGGTTTTTTTTCTCCCATGCGGTAAGAGAGCAGTTTAAAACAATCATGAGGGGAGGAGTTTAAAATGACTGTTTTATTTATGCTATTGTATTTATGCTATGTATTCTTTTTCATTCTTAATATTTGTTTAATGAGAGAGAGAGGGGGGATATGGGAGAGGGGAGGAAGGGAGGGAGGGAGGAAAGGAGGAAGGAAGGAAGGAAGGAAGGAAGGAAGGAAGGAAGGAAGGAAGGAAGGAAGGAAGGAATCTAATTGAATCGAATTAAATCCAAAAAAAAAGTATTCGCTATTTAAAATACGCATTCGGATAGAAAAAAATTTCAATCCATTTTGCAATCCATTCTCATTTGCTGGGTGTGTAACATAGTGCACGATTCAATTGGAACAGATTGTGTATGGTTTCCATTTCGGATAGAATTAGATTGAAAGAAATGTAGCTTTTTCCGTCTAAATTATATTAAATAAAAAAAAGTAAAAGTACTGGTCACTCAACGTTCTCCAACCTCATTTATAGCCGTTGCGGTTAGTAACATTACCGACGAGATATTATTAAAGACGATATTATCAATCTTTGCAATTTTTGGGAGTATAAAAAGAACCCGGAGGTAATTGAAGACCTAACATTATCGACTATTGATAAAAAAATTGCAATTATTAACATAAATACATTTGGCTAATACATTATTAAATTCATGATTTTTTATTACATAAATGCTCTATAAATAAATATGCATACTTGTAAAACTATAATATCCTATCTATTGCCGAAAAATTACAATTTTTTTCTTTGCAATTATCATCTCTGTTGACAATTAAACTTTGACGACACACTGAAATCACAATTTGAAAGAAAAATAGAATATTATTGAGTTTTAAATATACACACCGATAAACACACAAAACTCCTATCCTATCTATCTATTGCCGAAAAATTACAATTTTTTTCTTTGCAATTATCATCTCTGTTGATAATTAAACTTTGACGACACACTGAAATCACAATTTTAAAGAAAAATAGAATATTATTGAGTTTTAAATATACACACCGATAAACACACAAAACTAATAAATCAAAATTAATACAATATTCAGTTTTTTACTCTTAATCACTTCAAAATTAACGCGAACTCCCGTAAGGATATCGGTCTTTAATAATATCTCGTCGATGATAACATGTAATTGTCACTAGAAAATACAAGCTTACACAGCCGACTTAGTAGCCCTCAACTGAGTACAGATGTGTTGCGTCTACGATAATGGACAATTGAAACGCAACTTGTGTCGCTGTGTGCAAAAAAGTGTCTAAGAATATTGCAATTGGAAAGCCCAGTGACCAGTCAAACTCCATACAGTTCATATTGGGAAGAATGACAATCATAATTTGAGCTAATGACAGCGGAGCATGTTACATTCAAAGTAACTCAGCGAAAAGTTAGTATCGAGCTCAGTAAAAAAGCGATTTAAAGATAAAATTCTATACTTTTACATGCATGTTGTTGCATTAAGCTGCGACACCGAATTCACGCCTTGCACTATTCCAAACTTGGACGTTTAATCAATTTTGCATTTTCTCATTTTGTTACTCACTTTGTTAACCATTTTGAAAATAATGATCCAGTATAATTCTCGTTAAAATATTCTTGAAAACATTTCAAACTTTATTTTACATTCTTAAACATATTTTTATCTTCATTACTTACCACGTTATGATTATTTGAAATTTGATATTTTTCAAAATTTTTAATATATCGCTTTTTGGGGGAATGAGTGTATAATATAATTTGAAAATTGAAGTATATAGGACATATATTCATATGAATTTTTTTTTACTTATGTTTAGTGTGTAGATTTACCTCTCGAAGTAATGAAATGTATTTATGTGAATTCCTATATGTCTATTAAAATTTGTTCAGTTACTTCCAACTAATATCATTTTAAACAGGACACTCGACATCATGAGTCTATAGGTGCGATCCATGTAACACTGAAGATTTTAAATCGGAAGAAAAAATTTTACTAATTGACCAATCAAAAAATGCTTCGTCGAAGAGCATTTGTAGTATTAAGTGGACTAAATCTATTCTATAAATTGCATATTTTGTACATTTATTAGTTATAAAGAATCTATTTTATCTGTTTTGCAGAATAAATAATTAAGACTATTTCATTATTTACTGCGAGTATTGAAAATCTATAATTCACGCGCGTAATTCAATTATGCGTATTATAGATTTTCAGAATTTGCAATGAATAATGGAACTTAAATATATATAACGCAACTTAAATATAAATATATAAGAGTACAATAAAAAATAAAATATAATACTATAAGTATAAAATAAAAATATATATATGTAATAAATTTCAGTGTGCCAACTGTAATAGAGAAGCGTTTGCAGAATGCTCTTTATGCAGACGTACGCCGTATTGTTCCACGTTTTGCCAGCGTAAAGACTGGGGTAGCCACCAGATAGAATGTGTGAGGGGTGCGGCCGAAACCGTGATGCTCATAGTCGAAAGCGGCAACGGGGATACGAGCGCTCTTCCAACGACTGCGACAGATCAATAGCTAGTATTTCTTACACCGATTCAAAAGATTGCAGAAAACGAAGAATCTGAGGATGTAGAAACATTGAAATTCAAAGAAGAGTATAAGATTTGAAAAATTCGTGTTGTACGAAAATAACGTGCACAATTGCGTGTACATGTATAATAGATAAATATTTTATGTGTATATGTAATACTATAATGTACGGTATACGTACGTGCGTGCGCAGATACGTACGGGCTGCATTCGGTTTAGACGCTTTCAGTACTTCTTCAATGTCCAAACCGAACGCAGCCATATGTACGTTTGTATGTATAATATATGTATGTATGTATGCGTGTACACAGTATTAATGATTATCAGATTCTGAAATACGCAATTGACAAAGAGAGATAAGAAAGGGCAATAACAACTTCTTGTAAAAATGCATAATTATATTGTTTGCATAATTGGTTGTATAATACTAAATTTGTATTAATATGAAATTGTATTGATTGTATTAATTTGTAATAATACAAATTTTATATTAATTATGTTTATTAACTATAACAATTTATTTGAACAAATTAAATGTCTTAATTCAAACGTGGCCTTCCTGAGCAATAATCGAAAATAAAAAAAGCAAGATCTTATTAATTACTCACCTGATGTCAAACAAAATAAAAACACTTACAAAACTTACACTTATAAAACTAAAACGAAATAAGTAATGTGAATAAATGTAGAATTGAAAATACTTACGGGACACTTTGTATATCGTATATTGCGATGATGTAGCACTTCAATTATAAGCTGAATTACATATGAAAGCATTTTTCATTTTTACGACTCTTAAAAGAATTCTGTATTTTCAGTTCTATATTTATTCACATTACTTATTTCGTAAACTTACGGGACTGTATATTATCTGATGATTACATAACATTTATCATTGTTTAAAAAGTTGTTTTATTTTTTTTATGCATTCGATTATTTTTTTATAATTTTATGAACATTACATACATTACAGTTGCATTTTTGTTACTGTTAATGATTCAGAATTTTTTTTTAGTCCTCGAATTTATTCTTAGTTATAATATAATTTGCTTGATACAAATATTTACTTCACCATCATTATATATCATCTAATGAATGAGTAGCATTGCTTCAAAAAATTACATTGTAAATATCAGATTTCTATTATTGTCATAAAAATTCTTAATTAAATTTTTATATTCTATTAATATATTTCTAAACTTATCATATTGCTTTTGCATATGCATTTTATTCTACCTAATTTTGTATGCATAGATGTAATAAGATTCTGTTTTTTATTTTTTTCGGTTAAAAGTAATGAGCGATTGAAAAAAAAACTATACCGCAAATTATGAACATAAGTTACTATGTAAAAATTATTTTCAGAAAATTATATTTTCTTTAATTACTTTTAATAAAAATCTAATTTAAATAGTCATCTGCCCGTATTCATAGTCAGGCCTTATATTTAAGGCTTCAGATGCTCTGTAGACTCTATAACCAATAAAAATAAGACGTGGTCTTAGACTTAGATAGAATAGACTTCCTTAAATTTATCTTCAGATGCTTCGTAGAGCATGCTTACTGATGAATATGGGCAATGACATACAAGGTTAAAAATTGAGAAACTGCGATAAATGACAATTTTTGACGATATCGTATCATTAAATAAAAAATGTGTAACATTCTACTCAATAAAACTTTAAAATAATTTAATGACTGAAAAATTTATACGTAAAATATTAAAATCATTTGTACTTTTTAAAAAATAAAATAAAATGTGTCTTTCATATTTATTTTAATAATCTCTTTCTATCTATTGAGACAATATCAATGATGCAAAGTTGTTAAAAATCATTCAAGCTTATGGGTCAGTTCTAAAGAATCATAAGACTCGTAACTTGTTCTCATAAAACTCATCAAAACTTATAACAGATATTGTAATTCTATGCGTATATATGATCATAAATATTTTACGATTTCTCGTAAATTTTACTACTAGCAAGAAGCTAGTAGCTTGCTTAGAACGACTCGTTAAACAAACACATAAATATATTAATTTTCCAATTTTCAAGTTCTTTTTTCCTCCATAAAGTTTTTTTTAATTATACTATCAATTGACAAAATTGTATATGTAAATTGGGGAAACTTTTGAAATAAGCAAAAATATACAATAAAAAATGAAGGGTTCTATTTGAAAAATTCAATCTCTCTAACCTTCACATATGATCTTGTGGACTCCATCCAAAGTTAAATTATTACTATTAGATATGTACATTTTATATAGCAACTACAATTTCTTACATATTTTGTATATAGAGTTGATCGTTTTCAAGATCGACTTTAACGTTTCTAGACTTTTAGAAGGTTCTGTATATGTACATACAGTGTCCCAAAATTCACGAATCAAAATACAATAAGTTTTCAAAAAATTAAGTAACAAAGTTATTTGCAAATTTTTATTTTTTAAGCAATAGTTTGTGAAACAATAAGGGTTTAAATATAGTCAATTATGGATTACGCTTAGCAGACTATGTTTAAACGCTAAAGTGTGCATTTACTAATATTATCGCACGCGCGATTCATGGGCAGATGGTCGTCTAAATACATATAATTTGTAATTAGTTGACTATATTTAAACATATCTTAAAAATACTGCTTGAAATAAAAATATACATATAACTTTTTGAATTAATTTTTCGAAAACTTTTGGCTGTGGTATTTTAATTCATGAGAATTTCGAGGCATCCTGTATACATTATTTAGGATCATTTGCAGGTTGCTAAATAAGTTTGTAATAACTCGATATTTAAAAAAAATATCGAGATATATTGGGTCATCTAAAAAATATCCGTGGTACTTTGTCACTAGATATATGACCATCAACACACATCTAGTGACAAAAAACCGCGGATACTTTTTAGATGATCCAATAAATAACGAAACAATAATATGTATATCTTGTATGCCCCATAGCATATAAAGATACATTTTATATGTGTGTGTGTGTGTGTGTGTGTGTGTGTATTTATGTATACTTGTATATATGTTTGTTACTTTAAAAATATTTGATTCTTAATTGTTTATTACCATGAAATGTACATAGTTCTGGACTTACTTTCAATGAATAACCAAAGGTGATAATCTCCAAAATTCTGTAAGATGAATCTGTAATTTAAAAGTTATATTTTTCGAATATACCCTGAAATATGTCATTCATTGTACATTATACATATATATCTTGCTTTTCTGAACATTCATTTACAATATTATCCGAATATTTACATATCTATGTAAAATACATAATATCATTCTTTACTTATATGTAGTACAAATATATATAAATATTAATATAGATATAAAAAAAATTAGATGTGCAGTAAATATTTTAATGCGTACAAAATCTATATATCATATATAATGTGCAAAAATCTGAAATAAGTTATAAAATATACACATATTAAGATATTTAAATAGAAAAAAAAATTAGTTGATAATCTTTATTACTTTATACAAGAATTTTCATGCCAAGATATATTATTTGCAGGATTAAATAAGTTAATTTTTTTTTAATTATGTTAAATTAAAGTTAACAGCCCTAAAATTTTAACTTACAAGGGGAACACCATGTGACAGGGTCGGGGATTTTAATGCGAGACTTTTTATAGGCTATTTTTGAGTGAAAAAAAAACGATATGTGTCTGGCCGTTTCAGCCATTAGCATATAGTATTGAAGAAATCGATTTTTTAAATAATTATCGTAATAATTTAAAAAACATACTGTAATAATGAAAATATCAACATCTTTAATTTTATTTTAACTTTATGTTATTAGTTTTAATTACTTTTTGATTGTAATGGAATTCATGAAATTACGTATTAATACACATAGATAATATACACTCATTTATGGAATATTTATTATTATCATCGTTATCGTCGTCGTTGTTGCTATTCACATGAACGCATAAATAAGATTGTAATGAAAACTGTTGTAGTTCCTGATGAAATTAGAAATTGGAAGTTATGATTAGGAACAAGTAAGTCATACGTTTATAATCTTCGTTTGATTAATATTAATCGATTTATTAATTATATATATATATATATATCGAAAATTAATCATGTTTGTAGACGTACATTGTACGGGACGATATAATTCATAAAAACAAGAAAAACAAATATTTATTGTATTATGAACATCTTACAAATAAATTTTTGTTGCAGACACAATAACTTTTCCTAATATCTGGCAAAAAGCAGATTTGACATATTATGGAAATAGCTTCTTTCAGAAATCAATTTTGATGAGAACCAAATTTTTCATTCTAAAATGAAATTCATTCTAAAATTCATTCGTAAGATGTTCACAATGCAATAAATATTTATGTATTTTTCTTATTTTTATAATTTATATCATCTTATTTATGTGAATAGCAACGACGATGATAATAATGATAATAATAAATATTCCTTAATGAATGTTTAATTATCTATAAAATTAATATGTAATTTCATAAAATTTCATTATAATCAAAAATAATTAGAACTAATAACATTAAATTAAAATGAAATTTATAAAGATACTGATATTTTCATTTATACGTATACTTTCATTAGTAATTTCAAATTGTTACAATAATTATTTAAAAAATCGATTTTTTCAAAACTATGGCTGAAATGGCCAGACACGTATTGTTT
Organism: Acromyrmex echinatior; assembly: GCF_000204515.1. The sequence continues at coordinate 353,069 of NW_011626982.1, forward strand.
TTTTTTTCGCTCAAGAACTTGTAAAAAGCGCATTAAAATCTCCGACTCCGTCACCTGATGTCACCTGTTCTCCTTGTTAGTTAAGATAAAAGTTAATCCATGGTGACATTAATTGAATTAAAAATTAAGTTAATGAAAAAAAGTAATTGAAAAGTTAAAAGATAAATTAATTGTATTTCATAATTTCAAGCTAACCTTTTTTTAACTAAATTAAAAAAACTAAGTTAAAAAGTTAACTTTTTTAACAAACAAGGAGAACTCACATACATGTATGTATTTCACGGATCAGCTTTTGCATGATTATTCTGTGGCACCAAAAAAATAAAGACATAAATGTATGAGCATATAATCCGAGTATAAGATCCGTATAATGCCAACTGAGTCAGCATGCGATTCAAAATCAGTCGGCGGCCTGGCGAAATGTAGCGAAATCGGTAGCCACACACAAGCACGAACCCAAGTACATGTGCTCTCGGCGCGCCGAAAGCGAGCACTTGCTCAACTTTGATTATTTGTATATAATCATTTATGTCTTATTGAAAGCAGGCGGTATTAACAAATTTAAAAAATCTTATCTTGATAAGAGAAAGAGATAGAGATAGAGTGAAGGCGATTTAAATGTAATATCTGTTCCTTTACAAAGAGAAATTATAATTATAATACTTAATGTTAAAAAGTTACACTTTTTAATAAATAAAAAATTAACGTAAAAATAAAGGCAGAAAAAAAAATTAACATCCTACATAATGAATACGAAACAAAAGTATAACTTGACATGTGATACTATAATATAAACAAAAATTTAAACAATTTTGTTTTTTGAACATGAAATTTTATAATTTCTCATGTATAACATATGTATAATGTATTAGTATCTTTCTTAACTTTCGTAGCTTTGCACTGTAATAATATTAACTGTATAAAAATAAATTATAGCACTAAGTAGGTTAAAGTAATTAAGATATAATAGTTAATATAACAGATTACACTGATTATTACATTAATCTCATACAGATTTTTTTATACTATAAAAATGTTACAAAAAATTGTTTTATCAATATAATTAATAATTTCCATAATGTCTTAATCTATACAGTAAAGCAGAACCCGTTCTATTTGAAATACTGAGATAACCACTACCAGGGGAAAAATTAATCGTTTGCGACATGCCTATATTAGTTTGAAGCGTTGGAAAATTTGAGAATACGGTAAACGATGGTAGATGCATCATTCTAAATGCGTTGTATTTATCAACTGACGCCGCAGTCAGTATCTCGGAGGTCAGATTAAATTTCAGGCTTGTAACACTAGTGACAAGATTCATCCAAATCTTTAGAGGCGCGGGACTTTGATCCTCCAATACAGTTTTCATATCATAGAGATTGACTACGCCCTGTGCACTACCTGTGGCTACGAACTGTCCGCTTGGAGATACGGCGAGCGATGTACAAGATAAGCTTCCATCATCTATGGCACGATTGATGCATGTGCGAGTATTCAAATCCCATATATACATTTCACTGCCATCTACGATATGAATAACGAGGAAAGAGAGAATTTAATATACCAATCTTTGAAAATCTCGTTGGAAGATTTATATCGAAGTAACTATAAAAGCTTATACTTACCACCGTGTGAGATAAGTGTTTTACTATCTGGCGTGAATGCTAGTACCCTACATTTCGAATTCATTCTGAATGTACCGACAAGTTCTTTAGTAAAACTATGTAACAAATATATCTCGCCCAATCTTCCGCATAATGCTATTAATTTGCCATCAGGGGATACTTCGTAACGCTGAAAATATTAAAATGTATACTACAGCATCAATCTGCAAATTTATTTCTAATATGACAGTCACAGTTTTATAAACCTTCATATTTGTAATCCTGTGTGGCAAAGAGAATTTATATGTCTTGCCATTCATTAAATCGTAAGTATGACAATACGGATAATATTGGGAACCAAGCAAAATTTCTGTTCCTTCCTTCATGAATATCGCTTTGCTAATTGGATATTTTTTAAATTGCATGCTATGTAATTTATTATTCGTATGACCATCCACCTATAAAACGGAAACAATTTATTTATTAATAGTAGTCCATACTGAATAATCTAATAATTTGATTAATTTAAGACTCCTGAGTACTTAGCTAAGAACTCTGCGTTGATGGTGGCGACACAGAATCAGACAGCGACCTGGCGAAATCGGCTACACACACAAGCACAAGCCCATATGCTTGTCATGTTACATGTGCTTGTCTTGCTATAAGTTTTAATAAATTGTAATAATACTTCTCCCATTAATCCAGAATAATATAAATTATATCAAAACGCTACAGTTTACGAGATTTAATCGTTTACGATTTTTCATGCGCATTATATATCTCCTTCATAAACTCGAGTAACAAGAAGTTCGTGTGGTTGAGCTCGTAAGATACGTTATCGGAATGCTGAAGATCTCAAAATCAAATATCTTGCTTTTTTGCCTTTTTTTCAAGTTTCTTTTTCGAAATAAGTAATCAAGTTAGTAATAAACATACAGGGTGCGGCGCTAGAATCCGGACGTAAAAATGTTTCTTTGAAAAAACCTTTTTTATTTTAATTTTTATTTTAATGTAATATAAAATATGCTTTTGTATGTTTGTTGAGAGATTTTTTCGGAGCCCTCCTCGATATAATCCTCCTGCACTGTTACCTTCTCAATTCGATCTCTGAAGCGCGTGGCCTTTAATTGCGCGCAATTCACGACAGCTGCTTCCCAGAAGGGAGTTACATGGAGGTTTCTTCGCATTGGTAATTCTTTCAACAACGTATAATAATCTAAAGGATTCAAGTTAAGGCTGTTAAGCGACCAGAAATCTTTAGACTAAAAGAGCTCTACATGATCCGAGAGCTAATTTTACACCAAAAGGCTTTCGATTATCGCTGCTCTTCGATTATACTCTGCACTATTCTATATTTGTTCCGCCATTTTAGGTTATTAATACCTATATATGTAATCACATTAATGCCATATGATTTTCGGCGGGACTATAAAATAATGAGAATATCGAATTTAATTTTGTCTGGATTCTAGCACCGCACTCTGTATATTAGGTCAAATATATTTTTATGTAATTTTTGAAATAATTCATGTATGGGAGTTTTAAAGCAACAATTGTAGAAAAAAAACCCATTTCGCTTTCCAATTGACAAATAAAAAATTATTTATAATATTTTTATCATATTAATCATCATTTATCATATTATCATTATAATATTAATATCATCAGTTAAGACTTAGTAACAGTCGAAACGTTTCAGAGTGGCCAGCGATTCATTTTTTCAAATTCAAGATTTTTTATCAGTTTTTCAGGTCCAAAAATAGTAATTTTCAAAGTTCTTAATATTAAAAAATTACACACGTTATACATACAAAATATATATAATACACATAACATATACTATAGCATATAGAGTAAAATTTTCCTCGGAGGACGTTTTGAAATGTAGCTTAGGAATAGAAGATTT
>NW_011626982.1:356593-400082 GCF_000204515.1 Acromyrmex echinatior
TGTATTTTTCATTCCGACTGCTGCACTATAAATCACAAAATCACTTACATTAATCTAAGAAGAGTTCCAAATTTTTCGGACATCTGACTGCCTGTAGAAACAGAGACGTTTAATAAAATACCTGAATTTGTGCATCATTTGTTGGTAACAAATAAAACGCAGCGCGCCAAACGATTAGAACAACGATGAACGGAAAGAATGTTGGTACACCGTCAATAATTCTGCAGTAGTCCTAACTCATCGACCTGATTTATCCATAGGATCGAGAAAGTCAATAACGGAAGTTTTCTATATCAAATTATCAATCTTGTGATCAATATATCAGATTGATAAGTTAGAGTTACTGCACGAACCTTCGAATCATTAACTGTCAGTCACGTATGGCATGTTAGACAAATTCACAAAGTAAATTCCTGGTTTTTTTCCCGGTTTTCAAGATATTCAAGATATTCGTTGGCTATCCTGCATTTCTTATGAATTTACTGATGAAAAATTAGTTTAATTCTTAATGTATTAGTTTATACATATTTAAAGATCCAATAAACGTTGCTCGTGTATTTTGATCTTACTAATTTTTGCTTAGCAATCTCGAATTAGAAAATCTTATATATTTTAAAATAGTTTTTTTCAATTTAAATCTGACAGGATAACAATGCATATAAAACAAATTTCACTGTCTAAATTGATTTTTAAAATATTGCTTTTAACATTTGACAAATTCTTTTGTATTGTTGACATTATCAGCAATATTTCGATGGAGGTGCGCAATTATTCAGGCATCCAACTAATTAAGTGTAAAAGAGATACTGATCACCTCAGGAAGAAACATTTCTATAAAATGATATGAAAATATTCTTGATCTAAGTATGTTTATTTCTCACTTGATTATTTATTTCAGAAAAGAAATTATAAAAAAGGCAAAAAAAGCAGGATTCGATCTTGGATCTCCAGCATTTCGATCTCGTATCTTACGAGCTCGACCACACGAACTTCTTACTACTCGAGTTATGAAGGAGGTATATAACGTGCATGAAAAATCGTAAACAATTAAATATCTCGTGTTGCGTTTTGACCTGATTTATACTATTCTAAGAGTATACTATTACTACAATTTATAAAAACTTATATGTTATTTAGAATGCTTCTCACCTCTTACCAATATACACCGAACGGCCGAGATTGCCGAGAAAACATTTTCAATCGCTTGAAGCGACTAGAGCAAGAAGAATGTACTCTCGCTGTCTCATTCACTCTTGGCGCGCTGAAGGCGAGCACATGTACATGAGTTCGTGCTTGTACGTGTTACAGCACCTCACTACGATAAATGGCTGAACTTATAGATGTGAAAAGTGACGTTTTGACGACGAAATTTATGTTGCATGCCATTTCGTTATTATTTGCTTAATTATGAAAATGTGACTTGTCTCGTACCTATGAAAATCCTAAGAATGGCGGACACAGTTATCTTGGAATTTTATATATAAAAGCGTATTCTCACTTATTTCAATAGCTGTTAAACCGTGTGTTCTGCCCGGGTATAGGCTCACTTTACGTATCTTTTACGACCATTTACTGACTATCAAGGAAGGAAAGAATAATTCTCGTCCATTTTTATAAATGTTTTAAAGTAATCTCGTCATTTAAATTTATCCAAATTGTCTTTATTTACAAATGGCATACAACATAAATTAACGTGTCATTCCTCGCTTCTGACGTCACGATTCCAACATGGTCGTAGTGACTACTCAGGAGCCTTAATAAGATTTCATTCAATATAGGAGAACCAGAATCAATTGACTTTGATGTATATTGTCAAGATCATAAGTAACTTTCAGAAGATTTTAGCCGTCACTCGTTGTTTATTAAAAAATTAATAACAATCAAAGTTGATTATTCTCTTTCATATTTTGAATAATACAATGTAAATTTTTACGTGAAAAGTTATAAATCCGGAACCTCATGAGTTTTCGCATTGTAAAGTATATGCATAAAGCACAGATTTCTATAAATTATACTAGACCGCTCTTTTCCTTATGTAAAAGCGTTGCCTGCACGAAATAGATGCACGAAATATATGCGAAATATATCACGTACAGAAAAAAAGATGCTACCATTTACTCCACATTTCTCATGGGGCAAAACGAGATTTATGATTCTATTGTTTCACATGAGTTTATAATAAATAATAATGAATAAAATTACAGAGTTAGATACATTTATATTGTCAACTTTATCATGGTATCCAGCAAAATCAATTTAAAGATAATTCCAGGACATTCCAGTTTCTTCTGATTCCAAAAATTCTGGTTTTTTTCAGGATTACCGAGAAAGCATTTTCAGTCGCTTGTTTCAACCTGAAAAAAACTAGAATTTTTGGAATCAGAAGAAACTGAGAGCAAGAAGGATGTACTCTCGCTATCTCGTTCATTCTTGGCGCGCACATGTACATGAGTTCGTGCTTGTGCGTGTTACAGCGCCTCACTACGATTTAGCCCATCAATTAATTTCCATTATTTGATTAATTTCATCGATTCGCGCAATATTATATACTTTATATTTAAGATCCAGCTAGAGCATTTAAGGCTTTGATTTCTATAGTTTGTGTTACCACATATATATGGCCCTATAATATATTATATTGTTTATTTACGTCACCTAAAGAGACGTTGTTCCTTCATATGTCAATTATTACGAGGAATATTACTAAGGCCTCACAATCTAAAAGCTTAGGACGCTCGCACGGAATGCAAGAGATCCGGATTCGACTCTTGGCCGAGGTAATATTTTTCGCAATAAGAATTAATTATTTACGGATTTTAATATGTTATTCAACATCATTAAGATCGTTTTGAAGATGCGAATAAACATCAAAAACTTGTTAAATTGTTAGTCAATTTAACTCGTGATATTACTGCGATAATTTAGTAGAGTTAGCATTTTCAAAACCGAAAAATCATTTCACGGTGCGCGTTTCTGGAGACTACATATGTAAATATAATATAAATTCACTTTATATTTGAGTTAGAATGCTATACGAATGAGTTAAAATGCTAACAAGTTTGAAACAATATTATTTATTGCTTTATAAATAATATCAAACGAACATTCCGTCAACACACAATTTTTCTACTATATTCTATTTTAGACATTAAAGTCCAAAATTTCTATTGATAATTTATTGCACTTTTAAGAGGGGACTTATACCCAAACAACTTTTCTTTTTATTATTTCTTTTTTTCACGCTCTGATTTTTTTTAGCGTAAAAGAATGATAATAAATTCCAAACTAACCCTGGAATTTTAGAGATTTTCCAGAATACATAAAATTTCAGTATAATTCCAAAGATATTCAATCGGTGGACATCATGTTTATTTATATCTTTTTAACAAACAACGAGTGATGGTTAAAATTTTTAAAAATCATTCAAGAAACAATATATCAAGGTCAAAGTGACTAACTGTTTCTCCTATACGCTAGCTGCGTATCTTAGGTAACACTATCTACAGTTATTTGCGCAACTTTTAAGTCTGAGAATTTAAATGTCAAATTATAGTAATCCGTTAATTAGTCAACATTTCTATAAAAAATGAATCACTCTACTTGACAGTATTGTGTTTCTGAATTATTGCAAGAACAATAAGTTAAAAAATCTTGAGCATTTGTATTCATTTCTCGATAAGAAATAGAAATTTGAACAAAAAAAATGAATTCGATTTGTGAATCGTTTAGAGTAAATACTTAGTTATTTTTGCATTAAAATTAATTTGATCAATGAAGACGCTGGTCGACACCGTTTTAGCCTTAAAATAAATGAAATTTTTTTTTAGTAGATTTTGATGCGCTGATTACGAATCTGATTCTGAAAATGTCATATCATGTCAAGTTTTTGAAATATTTTAACCTACAGATGCAATAAAAGAGGTTTTGATCATTTTCAACGACTTAGAAAATATCTAATAATTTTTTTTCAGCATCCACGTGGATGTTATATTAAAGTGTATATTAAAGTGCTATTAACCTTTTCAATGCATATTCAATTTTCATCGCTACTTTTTGCTGAGATAGAGATTAATATTATCAAATTTTTTTGCTGAGATAGAACAAATTGAATTTCTTTAGTTTTTCAACGCGAGAGGATATATCTACATGCGGGAACGGTTCACTTGCATACTGTAGCAATTGTCCACTGCCAGTTACAGCGACTTCTGCGTAGTTTTTTTTTTATTTTTTTCTAGCGCTATGATTGCGCTTGTGCGCAATTGGTTCGTGTACAATTGCTATACACTCCCTACATGCAGAGAAAGTACAAGAATTCTTAAATAATGTCTTGAAGAGGTTGGGTTTGAAAACAACATTCATTTAAAGATTATGCAAATTTTTAATTTTATTTAAAAAAAACATTCATTTAAAGTATAAACAAATTTTCAATGCATAATCTTTAAATGAATGTTCTTTTTTCTCAAACCTAACTTCTTTATGGTAGTACTATTAGGTGTTGGAATTAATTCGTAGCGTTTTACAAGTGATGGGAAGTACTTTCATTAATGTATTTTTTAATGCTCATGTGAAATAAATAACATTCTTTCATTAAAAACGCTACGAATTAATTCCAACACCTAATAGTATGAAATCATTTTCTTACGAATGTGCTAAAATTTAAAATACAAATTGAAAAGCTCTCTTTGTGTGCAATTAGAAACATATTGATCTAGTTTTTATAATTGCGATTAAAATATACAGTTTTAACATATGATGCATATACGTAACTTAAATTAACATCGGATTTTTATAGTATCCATACTATTCTTAGGCTTGTTAAAACAAGCACGTGATGGAGAAATATGAAATGGATATTATAAAAAAAAGTTATAATTTTTTATTGTTTAGTTAGGAAAATAGAGCTGCGAAAAGAATGCAATGTTTCAATTTTCTTTGGCATATAGTGGCGACTGAAGGGAGTGATGGGGAGAGGACGACCAGCATCTGATAGTACCGGCGCGGCGTTAGTCTGCGTCTATCTATATTCAGTTTCTTTCCTCGTGTGCGTGCGGCTTTGGACAGACACAATCGAAAGTTTTCTTTCTCTGATGGAAGTATAAAGAGCCTCACAGGGAGAGTGGCAAATTGCATCACATGACCGGTCGGTTTGCAATTTGCTCACTTTTTACATTTCTTTAATTTATAAAAAAAATAAAATTTGAATTAAATTTTACATAATTTTACATCTTAAAGCTTATTAAATTCCCTTCCTAATGACTATTTTTTTAATAGCGTTTTTTCTTGGCACTATCGCCCACTAGTGCAATACTCAGACAGTGTACCGTGTTTCTTTGGCTACGGTGTAGTCCAAATTTTATGCACAAAGTGGGATTTTGCTATACCGTTTGCTATATCAAAGGGTGTAGAGTCAGTGTGACATTTAAAATTTGAAAATAGAAGTCAAGTGGGAACAGGGTTTTAGCGCAATAATGATGTAATGTATATCATGCTGTGCACCACTAGTGTAGTGTAGCTGAGTGTAGCACTTACACGCAACTGGTGCGGTGCGAGGTTGCACCCAGTGTATCCTAGAGAAAACGCTGTAAATTCTGTTCATAGATTTCTAGCATTTATCCAAAATAAACTCGATATCTCATAATAGGGGCCTTTCTTCTATGTACAATAGAGGAAAGTATATACTTTCAAAATTAATAATATGTATCACTTACAATATTTACAAAGACCTTACCAATTAAGAAGGAAATTGCAGCATAAGCATACTGCGACTTTTCAGCAGTTGTCTAATTTAAATACCATGAATGGCATACCTCCACCATGATTTTATGGAATTTTGATGCCCAGGTCAGGAGACCAGATCAGAGGAGACCAGATCACGTGATGCAATTTGCCTCTCTCCCTGTGAGGCTCTTTAGTGGCGTCGCAATGGAACCTAAACTTTTGGATGGTATTGTCGCGCTAATACTACTTAAGACGTTTATGAATCCTTATACTTCCTCGATATGTAGATATATCCTCTCGCGTTGAAAAATCAAAAATTATTATATTCTTTATTATATTTTTTAGAATTTAAGCAATACATATCCCAATAAATTTACCACACTTTAATTCGAAAAACTTAATCGTAAGAGAAAAGACAAAAATGACACTAAGACCGAAAGTCATAAAAGATGTAAATTGAATATATTGTTTGAAAAATTAATTTGGTTACAATTCACGACAGATGGATTATCGGAAAACAAAGACCAAGAGATATCTTAGCAACCATTTTCTATGTTTATTAAGATCTTTTGGCTTACTTTTTGTTGTTCTATCCCTCAAAGTCTGTGACTTTTTTTTGGAACACTCTATAAATCGGGCATTGAACATCTATTTTTATTTATATTTATTTCCAAAAAATGTTTTCTTTAGATTTTAAACGAGATAAATGAGGAAAAGAATTTAAATTATTTGTTGTATCAATAAGACATAATGGAGATTTTGTTTTTCTCTCTTTTTTTATTCGAATTTTTTATTAAAGTTTCAATTTCATCCACATTCAAATCACTCTTTTTATAGCATAATGAAAAGACAAAGATACTTTTTGGATTATTTAATATTTTAATCTTTGTAAGCTGATTCCATATTTTTAGTAAATATTATTTAGCTTGAGCAATTTCTTGTGATGATAATACAATATTGTATTTGACATTCAGAAATATTCCTGCGAGAGACATCATTTTGAAGTAATTGTTACTTGATTATGTTGAATTCTTGTAATTTTTTGTAACTATATGTGCTGATATTAAACTATCTATAGATTTTAATTTATTCCATATTTCAAGTGCCAAATATAAATCTCTATTTGTAGATTCATTGCAACAGGGTTTTAATTCTATCAAGCGTTCTGTCATATCAACAGCTAAATGCCATCTCATACCACGATCTAATATTGATTTCCTTTTCTGCATCGCTATTAAAACATCTATTGTTGGTCGAACATTTTCTATTGTTTATGTTATTTCTTTATTTCTTAACTTTTATTATTTTCTTTATTTTTTAACACATCAACAATCGGTAAAGTATATATGAGCAGCACATTTTACAGATTTTATGCTATATTTAAATGTAATTCTAGACTGTATCTGTTTTTAATACAGAAACGTCAATTTCTTTGATTCCTTCATTGTTATTTTCAGTTTCAAGAGACATCTTCAAAAGACAATAAGTACAGTAATATTGATTGGACTGTCTTTTTTGACCACTTTGAGTATCCTTTTTCGTTGTTAACCGAAGAATTAGTTTGGATCTACATTTTATATACGTTTTATAATTTGGCTCAATATAACATGGCTGAATAAGTAACGCATATTGTGATTGTGGATGAGATGATCCGATTAATACATTTTTTATACCGTTATCGAAATTAATTCTTAAGTTTAATATGTTCATTATTGTTAAGGGTTTTATTTCATTTTTAAACACGATTGATGAGGACTTAATATGATCGAAACGTTCCGTGAAATGATAGAAAAAAAATAATAAAGGTTTAATGTTTACATCTTTTAAAGCTCGTTTATTGTAATGACCTGGTAGAAGCCCTTTATTTCAGTTAAAACAGTTTCCAATGTCGTAAATGCGTCATGGTTATCATGTAATTCTTAAACTGTTAACGTATGAATTGTGATTAGTAGAGTTATCATCGGATAGAAATTGTATATTTATACTTAAAAATGAATGATCCATGCATGTAGCTGCATCTAATTTAAGAGACATTAGTTTTTCATTTAATACGCAAGTTTTTCATTTATCTCGCAACGTATTTTATTGCAAATATATTCAGCTTCAGATATGATCAATTCTCAAATTTTATTAGCATTGACATAATTTCTTTTTTTAGAATCAAGAGATATCATTTCAATAATATTGCGAAATGCAAAATTTATAAGTGAAAATGATCCGCGGTAGACTGTAATCAAATTAATACATTTTTTCAATAATATATACAATTTACATCTTTTATGACTTTTTAGAGATTAATATCATTTTTGTTTTTTTTTATCTCTTAGGATTAAATTTTTTGAATTAAAATTTAGTAAATTTATTAGGATGAATGTTGCTTAAATAAAATTCCAAAGTTACTCTGTATTTTCTCTACGATAATTAACATAAACATAATTCATTCTTAATTAAATTTCGTTGGATATTTTAATTTTATATGAAGTATATTTGTTTTTATATTAAAGTATATTGATCATTATATTTATTGTATGTATATTTATTATTATATTAAAGTATATTGAGGCCCAGTTTCACAATTCAGTTAACTTTTAACTTTTTCAATTTATTCTTCATCTATGTATTTCCAATTCTAAAATTGAAAAGAGATAAAAAAATTAATTAAACCTCGGTTAAGAATTAAACTGGGCCTAAGGGAATACTGGAGTGACTGCCGAACTTGATCGATATCGATAGTACAGATTTTTTTTAACTTCAAATAAAAAAAGTCTATAATAATGACATCTTTAGTTCATTTCTTACATTATTGTTCTGTCTCACTCAAACACATACATCTGTCCTTATCTAACATATTGCAATGCCATCTCTTGCAAGATCGAACATAATTATTGCTTTGTTTATCATTCCGAATCTTCCGCTCAACATTCATACATGTCATTTACAAATCGATATAAATTTTTCTTTTTAAGTTTTTAATCTAGTTTCATAAACTCAGTATTGTTTGTACACGTAAAGCGTTGGGTACTGAACTGCCGTTTTGTATTAAGGATACATCTACATCAGGTGACAGCTCTACGAGTTGAAAAAATGTAAGTTTGTAACTTTTTTTTTATTTTAATATAAAGTCCACTGCAGCACCACCAAATTTTGCGTCTACTTTAATTCTATAAAAGGATTTTTGATTCCGTCAGTAAATTCGGAGATTTATATCAATCTGCAATGTCCTCACAATTTGGTCACTCCAGCATCCCTTTAAAGTGTTTGTATTTGCTTTTACAACCACAAATATCACTTTTTAAAAAAATCTTATCACTTAATACTTCTATATATAAAATTGTAATCGATTTAGACAGGAAATAGAAGTAATGTAATGTAACTCGTTACTTGTAACGAAGTTACAGTTACAAGTAATTTTACTGATAACTGCGTTACTTTCTTTTTGATAACTGTAACGGTAAAGTAGTTATATTTTTTGTAACGGTAACGAATTTTATAGTTACTTTTATCTTACTTTGCAGTTTGGATACAAGTCACTTATAATGCTTAAGATTAAGAAAGTCCCTAGGCATCTGTCTGCTGTGATAGTCAATTCAAAAAAAATAACGGAAAAGCAATGAAAAGTTCTTTCTCAAGTAATGATAACGGTAACTGTAACGGGTCACTTTTAAAAATCGGTAACTATTATAGTAACAGTTACTTTTTCTATTTGGTAATTGATAACTGTAACTACCCACATAGCATGTAATATCACAACAATATCGTTTTTCCATTGCAATATTACAATGAATCTAGCAAAAATATTGTTGAAATATTACTGAGATGTCATAGAATATTACAATGTCAGCGAAAATGAATCATAAGAATATTACTAGGATATATTCCAGAAATATCACTGTAATATTATGTGATAATATTATGTAATATTATGTAATATTAGATGTACAAATAAGTTTCCGTCGTTTGACAAAAGACGATGCCACTAACAAGCTATGGTTAAAATTGTCTGATGTAAAACATTATATCGTAAGGTTGGACATCTGTCAATAACATAATCTTGAAATACTAGCGATTTTGTATCAGCATCATATATTTTTTTTTGTGCGAAAATGCCGAGTTTTGAGCCGAATAAGCGTCATTTGCGGGAACTTTTGATTTACTTCTTTAATTTGAAGAAATCTGCAGCTGAGGCTCATCGATTGCTTGTAGAAGCATATGGTGAGGCTGCCTTAAGTGAGAGAAGTTGTCGTGAATGGTTTCAAAAATTTAAGAATGGTGAATTTGACGTCGAAGACAAAGAACGTAGCGGAAGGCCGAAAGTGTACGAAGACGCGGAATTGGAAGCATTATTGAATGAAGATTCGTGCCAAACGCAAAAAGAACTTGCACTTACATTAGAAGCGACTCAACAAGCAATTTCACATCATTTGAAATCATTGGGAATGATTCAAAAGCAAGGGAATTGGGTTTCATATGAACTGAAGCCGAGAAACGTTGAACGCCGATTTTCCATATGTGAAATGCTGCTTGTCAGGCATAAACGAAAAGGTTTTTTACATCGTATAGTCACTGGTGATGAAAAATGGATCCACTACGATGACCCAAAAAAGGGGAAACCATGGGGATCACCTGACTATGCTTCAACATCGACAGCCAAGCCGAATATTCATTGAAAAAAACTCATGTTGTGTATTTGGTGGGATCAGCTTGGTGTCGTGTATTATGAATTGCTCAAACCGAACGAAACCGTTACTGAGGCTCTCTACCGAACACAATTGATAAGATTGAGCCGAGCACTCAAGGAAAAACGCGCCCACTATTACTCCAGGCATGACAAAATTATTCTCCTGCATGATAATGCTCGACCACATGTTGCGACGCCGATCAACACCTACATGGAAACACTCAATTGGAAAGTTCCACCCGCCGTATTCACCAGACATTGCTCCTTCCGATTACCATCTATTTCGATCGATGGCACATAGCCTGTCTGAGCAGCACTTCACATCATATGAAGATATCAAAAATTGGATCGATAATTGGATAGCCTCAAAAGATGAAGCGTTCTTCCAACGCGGTATACGTATGCTACTAGAAAGATGAGAAAAAGTAGTGGCTAGCGATGGACAATACTTTCAATAAAACATTATGTATCGTTCTTTCACAATAAATGTTTAATTTTTGATTAAAAACAACGGAAACTTATTTGTACACTTAATATTTTTGTGACATATTTATGTAATAAATGTTTATATTTATATAACATTTATTGGGAAAAATTAAAACATTTTAAAGAATTTTTAAAAGAAATTATTGAATTGATATATTTAATGTTATTTTAAAAATTATTCCATATGATATTAACTGAGAAAATAATATTAGAAAATAATATTAATGATTGTCAATACGATAACTATTACATGATATTGGGTCATCTAAAAAGTATCCGCGGTTTTTTGTCACTATATGGTGTTGATGGTCACACATCTAGTGACAAAAAAACGCGGATACTTTTTAGATGACCCAATATTATAATAAACTGAAAAAATTATAATTAACTAAATATCGCTTATAAAATTATGTGTGTGTACATATTATTTTTTTATAACAGCTTAATGATGTCTCTAACGTCAATAAAACATCATAAAAACGATATTAATTGTCACTCTATTACTTAAGACGTCATATTGTCACAATATTACTGTGATATTTTAATGTTGGTTATATCAATGTTTAATATATATATATATGTATGTATATTGTAATATGCAATATTTCTGGTACATTGCAATATTACGTGATATTATGCAGGTATTTTGAAAAGTAACTTTCCATTTCCTAAATTTAGGTAATTATGACGAAGACGGGCTTATTCACTGATTTTATTGAAATTATAATTATTTTATGTGTTTTTGTACAAAATAAATGAATGGCAAAAAAGTGTTCTGTCCCATGAATCGAAATATTAAGAGTTAAACCGAAAAATTATTTACAAAATGTTTTTAAAGCAAAAATTGTATTTTTAAAATAGAGAATTTATTTATATTTTTGAAACAGAAAATTTATTTTTAAAGTAAAGAATTTGTGTTTATAAAACAGAGAATTTGTGTAACCCTCTATACCACAGATTTCCTAACATGAATAGTCGTCAATTTTAACGCTTAATATTTTGATTCATTTTGGGGCAGAGCGACACTTTTTTTCTATCAGATTTGTTTATTTCGTACAAAAACGCATCGAATGATTAATTTCATTAAAATCGATGAATAAGCTCTCCTTCATAATTATCTCGTTAAAAGACATATATGATTTAAATTTAAAAAATCAAATTGACTATAATCAAAATAAAATTAAAAATTAAATTCAGAGTAAATTTGATTTTAATTATTAGGTGTACAATTTTGTTTCCGTCGTTTTTTTTCCAAAATTCGAGGCTTTATTGTAAAAACTGGTTATACATTTATGATTCAAAGTCCATCGCTGGCCACTACTTTCTCCCATCTTTCGGACAGCGTACGAATCCCGCGGCGAAAAAACTGGTCATCTTTTGAGGCGATCCACGAATCAATTCAATTTTTTACTTCTTCATAAGACCGGAAGTGCTGGTCAGCCAGGCCGTGTGCCATTGATCGAAACAAATGATAGTCAGAGGGAGCAACGTCTGGAGAATACGGTAGGTGAGGTAGAACTTCCCATTTCAACGTTTCCAAGTATGTCTTGACCACTTTCGCAACATGGGGTCGAGTATTGTCATGCTGCAAAATCACTTTATCGTGTCTCTCGTTGTATTGCGGCGTTTGTCTTTCAATGCTCGGCTCAAACGCATCAATTGCGTTCGATACTGATCGCCTGTGATTGTTTCAGTCGATTTTAACAGCTCATAATACACTACGCCGAGCTGGTCCCATCAAATACAGAGTATGACTTTGGAGCCGTGAATATTCGGTTTGGCTGTCGACATAGAAGCATGGCCGGGAACTCCCCATGATTTTCTGCGCTTGGAGTTATCGTAATGAATCCATTTTTTGTCCCCAGTTACAATGCGATGCAGAAATCCCTTCCGTCTTTGCCTTTCAAGCAGCTGTTCTCAAACGTTCAACATATCTCGGCTTCAACTCATACACCCAATTTCCTTGCTTCTGAATCATTCCCATGACTTTGAGGCGTTTTGAAATGGCTTGTTGAGTCACTCCCAATGATCGTGCCAATTCTTCTTGATTTTGACACGAGTCTTGATCAAGTAATGTCTCCAATTCTGCATCTTCGAAAACCTTCTCTCTTCCACCGCTATGCCAGTCTTCGACGTCAAAATCACCGTTCTTGAAACGTTGAAACCACTCACGATACGTTCTTTCACTAATAGCGGCCTCACTATAAGTATTTGAGAACATTCGATGAGCCTCAGCCGCAGATTTCTTCAATTATTGAAGCAGAAAATTAAAACCTCCCGCAAATGACGAGAATTTGATTCGTAAACTGACATTTTCAATCGAGAATAACTTTATGATGCAGACACAAATCGACTAATGTTTCTATGGGGTTATGTTGACAGATGCCCAAGTTTATTGTATGACGTCTATGATCTATTTATTTCAACCACCACTTACTGCTAAAGCCATCTATAGGAAAACGGCGGAAGCAAAGTTGTACACCTAATAAATCATATATAACTAAGATAAGAAAGACGTGTGCCCAGAAAGTTGGAAAGTCAGGCTTTAAATCCTGTCTCAGATGATATTTTTCAACATAAATATGAATCTTCATAATATTTTTCGCAATAATTATATTTACATATCTTTAAATAGATGCTCATTAGCATCAATAATATTAAATTGCTTATCAATTTAACTCGTGATACGCTGGATTCAGTTTAGAACTATTTCAAGACTAATAGAATATTCGATGCGTAGAGTTTGTTTGAATTAGAAATTGTAAGATTTACATTCTCATTTTAGTTATGTTTGAATATTTCACAATCGATTTTCATATTATTGTTTAAGTTATAAATTATATATATTATTTATAAACTTACAACATATTCGCATTATATTTTCTATTAAACAGACAGACACATTATATTCCGTATCATAAGAAAAATAATCATATACAGGATTTATTGATATTTTTTCCATATTTTATTATGCAAACAAATATCAATATTATCGTTAAAAAGAACGTAATATAAATATGAAGTTAAGATTTTGTTGATTGTGAAATGAGCTTTACCTACTCATATGTCAAAGCTATATACATTTACAATCTTTTATAAACTATACTTGTATAAAAGTTCTTAAGTATAAAATAATATTTTATATAAATACTGATATATCAGTATTACCAAAAAATTATATATATGCTGGTATTATAAAAATTTCAGTTAAATATTAATATTTGACATAATACTAGTATTTGGTCTCAATTTTTTCTATACTGCTATTATAGAATAGAGGTATGGTTGATACTAGTAAATATAATTGATATAGTTACTAGCAAAATTATTTAGATATTAAATTCCTGTAAAATAATTTCTATTTATATTTAAATACCTGAAACAGAGACAAGACACCTGATGTACCAGCAACCAGAGCCACAGTGGATGATGGATGAAATTCTACACTTGTAATAATAGGGCCTTCTGTATGAGTGCTCTTATTCAAAGCTTTGAGCACTTTGATGTCAATAACATTTTTTGGTAGATTTTTTATTTTTGGTGTTTCCAAATGGCAACTATGCTAAATATGAAAAAATGAAGAAAGAAAATTAAGATTCAACCCATTGAGAAAAAAGTTTCAAGAGACTGAGAAAAAGAGAAATACCTTCAAGATATTATTATCCAAGTCATCAGCTTCATCTTTTCTTTCAAGTTTAGCCCATTTGGGAGTACCCACAAATAATTTGTACTTGTTCTCTAAATATGTTGCATATAATTTTTCCGGTCTCTCACATGATAAATTGTGATTTTGTGGATTTAGAGTCAAATCTACACTGTCATAAAAAATAAAAACTCATATAATAGAAAAGAAATATACAATATAAAATATAAAATATTTTTTCTTTTTACGTGTGAATGTAATCGTCTTCATCTATCCATGCCGGTTTCTTTTTCTCCTTTTTTGTATTATTACTATGATTTAAAATTGAAATATTTTGATCTGATTCATCCTCGCTATCTTCACTGTTCATCTCATCATCCATGTTATCATTTCTAACCTTTTCACAAATATCATCTTTTGTCTTCGTTTTAGACTTGTCATCTAATAAATTATTTATAATATCACTAGGATTACCAAAAACTATTTTTTCTAACCTGTAAATGGAATATATTAAATATTTGTAGAAAAAATTTAAAAAAAATCACTGTGCGCATATCTTAAATCGGCATCACACAATGCTTTTTTCCCTGCTAGATTAGAAAAAAAGTTTTGTGTGCCGTTGACTTTATTTTACCTAGCTTCTTCATTAGCATCATATTCATTTTTTCGTTTTTTCCTCAAAGGCGCCATGAACTTCCGACTATACGATACTTTAAACTGTGTGTGCCCTTCGACTTCATACTTGTCATTCGTATTATGTTTAAAGGTATTTTTATATTTAATCATTTTATTCATTTCACTTTATCCGACTTATAGGACTATAAGTTTAAGATTATAACCGATTTTAACAAAACTTACGAAACAGATACGGCCAGAACAAAGGTAATTTGAGAAACAAGATATTACAATTCACGTACTGCTAAAATAAAGGTAATTATACAGTTTACCACTGAGTACCTCCAAATCAATACAAGTTAAAGTTAATCGTTTTCGCATGAAACGAAAGAATCTGGCAAAAAAAAGTGTCGCTCTGCTCCATGAACCGAGATATTAAGCGCTAAAGTCGATGAGGTTGGGAAATTTGTCTGCCGCGAAATACTGCAATCAGAGAGAAACCTGAGAGAGGATATGACGACTCAAAACCGCAAAATGCTGCCGCGCACTACTGCCCTCTGACAAAGTGGATATAAATTACATAGCAACGTTCGATCACTTTTCTTATGCCTCCGCACACAGCAGGAGTACATTCCAAAACTCGACTCCGAGTAATGACTCCTGCACACTGGACGCGGAAACGCTTGCCGCGCGGCAAAATGAGACGCGGACCAATGAACATTAGGAGTTGAAGGCTTATGGGTTACCGCATCACAATTTACCACACGGCGTTTCCGCGTCCAGTGTGCAGAAGCCATAACAGAGTTAACTCTACGCCGTTCCAAACTGATCATATAGGCGGAACCTATTTGGAAACTATTCGTTCCAAAAGTATAAATAAACCTACTTCGGAGTCAACTTTATGAACCCTGCTTCCGAAGTGAGTTGAAAGAGTGCGATAAACGAAATTTGAATAACGTATGAAAGATATACCTATTACCTGTGACATGAAAGATACCATGATAAAGAGCAATTCTAAAATGGCTCTAAAATTAATTAAGGATGTGCATATATTAACAAATAATAACGGAACACCGTTACAAGAAAATAATTCATTGTGGGTAATGGACACAAGAGGTAAGTAGAAAATGTGATTCAAAAGCTTCAAAGTATCAAAGTTAGATATGCATGTACATGCATACATATATGATTTATCTCAGTTTATCTCTTTCTACTAAATAAATAAAATATTAAATATAATATTACATGTATATGTATGTATGTATGTGTGTGTGCGTGTGTTTGTGGGTATGTGTGTGTGTAACGAAAGATGAATCATTCAATAAATAGCCTTAATTTCCTCGAAAATCAAAGATATATTAAGATTATTGACTCACATACATTGATTTAGACATTATATTGTATAAATGATGTGATTTTAATATTATTTATTAATTGTCTTTTTCATTTAGAAAAAATTTTATTATTAACATAATATATGATCTGTATATATTGGGTCATCTAAAAAGTATCCGCGGTTTTTTGTCACTAGATGTGTGTTGATGGTCATATATCTAGTGACAAAGTACCGCGGATACTTTTTAGATGACCCAATATAATACACAGATCATAACAACTTCGTCTCTAATGACTTCATCTCTAACGACTTCATCTCTCTTACTTTTTCACATTCCAAATTTATTCAACTCACGTTCTCTTTCCCCCCCACTACTCCGGGTTCTTTAGAGTTGGCAGAGTCGAGTTTTGGAACGCGATGTTCATTGCGCGACACGCAAAATCCAATTAGAGAGCCTATAATCAGAGTGGCGCCATACGAGAGATGACGCCATGTTTTAGCGAAATTCTGCAAGAGAGAAAGAGATATACGGTCCCAGTCTATCCAACAGACTGTCAGTTTTAGGGTTAGGTGCAACAGCATTGAATGACATAGATACGTAAAGATACATTGATAAAAATAAAGTTATCGAAATTATTTTAGAAATATGGTTGGATATACAATACAGTTTTGTAACAATTCATTAAAAAAAGGACATGTTATAAGAATAATTCTAAAAGACACAGAACGCCGAATGAATTGGTTAGAGTATAAATGGCAAATATAAAAATTGGACAAAGTCAAAAAATTCATCTGTATGTGAGGTAAAGTAATTTATTCTTTATAAATAATATATTTAAAATATTAAAATAAAAATGTATTATAACATAAAATATACACTAATTAATTATAATATCTGAAGACACGGCAGTGTCTTGGCACTAAGTATATGTATAGTCATCACATTGGTTACGAATTTAATTCTTTCTCTTTTTGTCGTAATCTTTTCAATTATATATCATTGCATTGTGAGTCTAAATCAAATAATATGATAATTACGATATTTAATATATGATATTTTATGAAATGGTATATACATATATTGTAATATTTTTCTGAATTTTTTATTTCTTTTATATTATTACAAATGCATTTTGCTCCTAAAATGTGAAGCAGGAACAGAGAATGGATAATAAACTAGCACATTTAATAGCGCAAATAATGTGCAATAAATATTTTGTATAAAGTAATGTGCAATATTATAATACAAAATATACAATATTGCAATAGTACAAAATAAATGAAATTTTATAATAAATAATATATGTAAAAGTTTTATTATTTTATATACAATATTTATTTATTATCATTTTTTAATTTGTCACAATTTTTGAGCATGAATTCAAAATTTTTAAAAAATAATGCATTTAAAAAACTGGAGGGAATGGCTAAACATGGCGGACCAATCACAAGTGATACTCATATGGCGCCACTCTGATTATAGGCTCTCTATATCCAATGTGTAGTTTTACCGATATTTTCATTCTAAAGGTATACTATCATTGAATATCGCGCGACAAACACCATAACATGGTGTGTCGAAGCCATTAGAGACCTCGTCCACTTTTTAAGACTGAAGATAATAAATTAATATTTGGTTCATATATGTCCGTATTCATAGTCATTAAGTTCCTTAAATTTATTTTTAGATGCTCAGCAGCCAATAAAATAATTCGTAAAGTACCTAAAGATAAATTTAAGGAAGCCTTAAATATAAGGCCTAATTATGAATATGAGTAATAATCGTGCTACATGTAAGGCTGCTTCTACATTAGTTGCAAGCCGATGCGACAGCCAATCTGAAGTTTGCATTTTAAAATCAACACTTCATATTGTCGCAACAAACTTGCGATCAGCTTGCAACTAATGTAGAACCGCCTTAAGGTTTGTTCGCGTCGCCGGTTTACATTAGTAAAGCCGGTTCTACATTAGTTAAAAGTCGATCGCAAATATGTAGCAACAGCCAATATGAAGTGTTGATTTCAAAATGCAAGCTTCAGATTGGTTGTCACAACTTGCGATCGGCTTGCAACTAATGTAAAACCGACTTTAGAGCATACTCCATGGATCAATTAAGAGCACGCTCCAATTGCCTCACCTCAGAAGATGGTACAATTGAAGCATGTTACGCACGCATGCGTAATGGTTGAAAATGTACTGTATCGAAAAAAGTATTTCAAATTCATTTTGTATAAAAATGCATTTAATAAATGCATTTTTGATAAAAATATAATATGACAATATAATATAATATTATTAAAATAAAATAATAAAATAAAATAAAAAATAAAATAAAATAAATAAAATAAAACCAATAAATAAATAAAATAAATAACACGACAGTGAAGAGAACTCCGTTTCATTTAATTTAACAAAAGAATTTCTTTAATGTATTCAGTTACAAAGTCAAAAGATATAATTAATTAAAATTAGATTAACAAAATATTAAAAGCGGTCACCTTTTCCAAATTGAGTTTGGAATCGCGGTGATGGAAAATCTCGGCGATTTTTCTCGACGCTTCTCGAAAGTTTCGGTTTATAGCGATTTCACTAAACGGTTAGCACGGCGATTTTTTCGAAGCGAGATTATGACTCTAAGAACTCTAAGAACTTTTTTGGAAGTAAGAAGGAGGACGGCGAGATCGAGGCATTTATTGCTTTCGATCTGAGCTTTCCCTTTTGGGAAAAATCCAATAAAATTTTGCCACAATCGTGATTATTACGTGGCATTAGGTGTACAAAATTGATTGGCGCTTTGGATTCGTTTCTAGCGACGTTCAACGTAACAGTCATGCGCGGCAGAAAATCCGTGCGTGGGATTGGTGACAGCGCGTGACGTATTCGTCGGAGCGCGGCGCTCGCGTGCGCGAATTGAATTGTTCTAGAACCTTCGATCCGTTGCCGGTAACGACAACTTGTTTGCGTGTAACGAATTGTTTTTAAAAGGAACAAAGAACGACGAATTTGATGATTTTAACGAAGATTAAAATCATGTTTGAGATGAAATCACGAGCTCAATTTGTGCATGCGTTCAATGACAATTAACGTCGATCGACTGAAAGAATTCTTGCTTTCCTTTCGAATTACCGATCTCAAACAGTATAATAACGCTTTTCAAATAATCGAGGTATTACAAAATACCCGAAACGAAACGAGGCACATGTCTGACCCGTTTAGATTAGGTGACATGACCATTTGTCCCAAATCCATTCGTGTCACTGAACATTGGAGCACATGAATGCAACTGTTCCAACCGCCATTTACCTGTGATCTAAGTGCTCTCTAGATTAATTTGGAGCATGCGACGCGAACAAACCTCTAATCTTGAAAAGTGGACGATGTACACGCACCGGCAGAAATGGCATTCGGCACGCGACGCTACAAAAAGTTAGTACCAAAGCGCACACATGCATGTTACTGGAAACGCGGAGGAGGCGAGGAGTGAAAAGCGAGAAAATAGTGGAGGGCGCTCCGATATTATGTCCTTAACAAGGCGCACGATTGAGAGAGAAAGCATTGGACATGATGCCGGCTCGCGGTGTCCTTTCGCTGTCTTACACATTTGTTACTAGTAAGATACCCCGGTGTCTTTCACTCGCCAATATTAATAATAATACTTTTATTATGCACAAAATGTTGTAATTATGCATAAAAATGTTTAATACTATAAAAAATTTTGCACAATTACAACATTACGTGTAATTTTAAAACTCGTTATAATAATTTTGCATGCATTTATAAATTTGCAGTGTGCAAATGAAATTAATATTTTTATCGCAAGATTGCAAAATTAAATTTACAGTTAAATGTAAAAACATATAATAAAATAAATAAAAAAAATATGATATAATATAATGTAATGCCGCGCGCCGAACTCCAGGGGATCGATTCTATATCTTGAAATGAGGTGAAAATTATAAGTAAGCGAATTTACTAGAATACTGATTATTTCATTGGTCAACATCTAATAAATTTGCTCGATTTTGTAATTTTCACCTTGTTTGAAGATACAGAATCGATCCCCAAGAGTCACCATTCCTGCCGGTGTGTACACTAAAAAAAGTGGACGTTGCTTCACGTAATTTATTGGTTCATCTAAAAAGTATCCGCGGTTTTTTGTCACTAGATGGTCAACATCATCTAGTGACAAAAAAACGCGGATACTTTTTAGATGGCATACTTTTTAGATGGCCCAATACATTCACTTTGTCAGAGGGCAGTAGTGCATAGCAGCATTTTACGATTATAGGTTTTGAGTCGTCCTCTCTCAGATTTCTTTCTGCTGCAATGCAAGCATACATTGCAAGAGTTCAACAGTTCCACTGAACTATTGGATCATCTAAAAAGTATCCGCGATACTTTGTCACTAGATATATGACCATCAACACACATCTAGTGACAAAAAACCGCGAATACTTTTTAGATGACCCAATATATATATACACTGGAATAGGCAACTAGAAAAATTCGTGGCCATAATTGATCAGCCGCTATTTCAGTTAGGTCAATATTTGAGCGAATTAGAAGTGTTCGGGCGTTGCAATCGATGTATCGATCGATGTACTATCAATGTATGGAAATTTATATGGACATGAATGGTATATAAATAAAAATAATATCACTTTAATTTTATTAGTATATTTAGTATTTTCATTAGTACATTCAGACTGTGGTCAAAATCTCGTTACAAATGCTTTAAAGTGTTTGATGGACCAATTAGAAGAAAAAATTTTACAAACTGACCAATTAAAAAATGCTTCAAAGCGTTTGCAGCATCGCGTTGACCGTACCCTCATTCGCGCGCGCGTTGCGCTTTTAAGAGGAACAACATTTGCATAGAAATATTGACTTTTATGTGATTATCGAGAACAAGAGGAACAGTGGAAAGAAAATTTTAATGTAAAAATGTGGAATAATATTGGGTCATCTAAAAAGTATCCGCGTTTTTTGTCATTAGATGGAGTTGACCATCAACACTATCTAGTAACAAAAAACCGCGGATACTTTTTAGATGACCCAATATATTATTCTTAATTTTAAATACTACAAAATGTGAAAAGTATATACATGTTCGGTATACGTACATAATGTGTTTATTTATACACTTATTTATACATTTAAGAAAATGACAAATCGCGATAGTTTCTTTCGTTTTCCAATGTTTGTCAGCGTTTCTGTAATCTTTTTGCCTTCATAAAATATTTTTATCCTAATATAATACAAAGATATTGTCTTTGTTAGACTATATATTGGGTCATCTAAAAAGTATCCGCGGTACTTTGTCACTAGATATATGACCATCAACACACATCTAGTGACAAAAAACCGCGGATACTTTTTAGATGATCCAATATATGATTTTCCTCTTTTGACATATCAAATATGTCGTGATGATTATGTGGTTCTGGAAACAAATTTTTCGTGATTAAATTAGCAAATACTGCATTTGCTACAATGTGATTAAATCCTGGTGTGTCCATATTTCTTGTTAACTCTCTCTTCAGTAACCGACTGAAAATTGAGTGATACATGCAGCTAGTTAAATGTGACGCCACGCGGGAGCGCGGCTGGAGCGAGACAGTGGTCCCCCGGCGCAGATGTTTTTTTAGATTTGTTATGACGTCAAATTCAGCTATGCGTGCGATCGCGGCCGTTTTTCTTTTAAAAAATTTTGAAGGAAGTGCAAGTGCTCTAGTCTGTGGACGAACGTTGTGGACACCAATGACACTGACGTAGGATCTTAGGAATAGCTAATAGTAAGTACGGAAGGATGCGGCCTTCCAGTATCATATGCTGCTTATCGCCAAGCGGCATGGCATCTGATGCAACCGTTATTCTTGGCTCTTTGGCCAACCTCTGCCTGACAATTCGTCTCAGGCGATTAGTTGCTCTCACCAATGAGTATCCGATGAACTGGCTCGGATAGGTCATCTAAAAACTCACTCTCACGGTAACTCGGCGAACATCCATCCAGGTGTATTGCATGCCTGACGAAGAATTTCAGGCGATGCTTAGCAGATACCATTGCCACGATATCTGACGAGCGGCTCAGACGGTGCTGTGTGCACGCTCATGTTTTCAAATCCTGAGGATGGCTTAGGCAATGGTTCATGCATTCCTTGACGGAGCCTGAGACACGACTCAGGCGGCGGCCCGCTCTCTTATCTAATAGATCTGGTATAACCTTTGACCGTGCGGGAAAAGAAATTTCTTAATGTCAATACGGTAGGAGAACAAAATGGCGGAGGCGCCATGAGTGATATTTCTACAATGCCAGTTTAATGTGTTCACAAATTCTTTGTTCTAATACTTCAATATATGGAAATATAACTGTTAATCTCATTGAATTGTGATTCTCTTGCCTTTCGCTAGCGTCCCCTCCGGCCAGATTTATTATCAGTGTATTAAACGAACACTCTCTTTGTACCAGCGTTATTTATTTGAATGTACCTTTCATAAAGTTGTAGAGAAGCTTCAAATACTTGCTCCAAATGGTCTACGAGTTCCGGTCTAGCGATCTTTTCTTTCCTCATAAACTTCATCAAATTTTATAACTGTGACACTTTTATTGTCGATCGACGAAATTTCTTTATTGTATTACGTTTTTGTTCTTTCATCATAATTACTTCGGCTTGCGAAAAAAATATGACTTTCGTCGCAAGCTTCGTGGAATGCTTGCATAAGTGATCATTTTCTTTGCTGTGTTGTTCTGGTTGGAGTACTTGATCTTTGCGACAATTCTTCATGATGAAGAATTATCGCAAATGCATCTTTCATTAAAGAATTTCAGCTAAATGACATTTTTTCCAGCTATCTTTTTCTATAACTTTATCAATCTCCACTTTTGGAAGAATGTAGTGCAATCGAAGTGCAGGTGAGCTTAACTTATGCCGTTTTTTCTGTCGAGCATACTGTAGTACATAAAAATGCTGCTTTAATATCTTGTAAATTGTGTGATTAAAAATAGTTTTAAAACTGAGACTAACATTTACACTATCCCGTTTACCTGTCTATCCTACGAATTATTAGATTTCGAGTTACTTTTTTCTCAAATGAAACCGAAATTTATGTGCCTACAATCTACTCACATTACCCTATTGCTATTGTTTCGTAATATCTTTGTAATCGGTTCCATAAGATGGATGTTTCATTTTCAAATGAAACCGAAGTTTATGTGCCTACAATCTACTCACGTTACCTTATTGCTATTGTTTCGTAATATCTTTGTAATCGGTTCCATAAGATGGCGTAGCGGAGCGAGAGAGATGGCGCGTTTTCAGTTTAAATTGATACAGGATGACGGGAGAGAGAGACGAGTAATACTAACAATAAGAAGAGATCGTTGTACGAAGAGAAAAATTTTACAAATAAAGAAACCATTGGACACTTTTATTTTATTAGTCTCAACAGAGATTCGATCCAATTGAACGAGAAATCAAACATTTTTATGGTCCTTTGAGTCGAATTGAGTAGCATTTGTTCACGTTAGAAACAAAAAAGGAAGCATTCATCATAGGTTACGTCAGATATATTCAAAAAGCGAGTTGTATGCACAAGCAGAGGCCACTAAGAACATTTAGTGAGAATAGATCACATACGAGAATCTGTAAGTAACACATTTAAGATGAATGAGAATCGCATAAGAGATCATGCCGGAAGAAATTACAACATTGGTTAAACATCGAGCGACCATCAAGGGTCAATTAATGCACATTTACAATTTTGTCGTCGCGTTACTGCGCGGAAAAACATTAGGCCATATGACCAAGAGAAATAAAGAGCAAATCAATCAAGCGAATCCGTTCTGCCACTATTTACTACACTACGCGGTCGTAAAGGAAGACAGTTCGATCACGAGATTAAGGATTGTATCTGAAGCCTCCTGTAAAACCTCCTCGTACAAGTCATTAAATGATATTCTGAGAGAGGCCCACAATACAATAAGAGTTATTTGTCATTCTCATTCGTTTTAGATAACATCCTTACGTGTTAACCGGGGATCAAGAAGATGTTTAGACAGATTTATATACACGAAGAGCATCGAGGGCTACAAAGGATTTTATGAAAGGAAGACTCAAACGCACTAATCGAAGAGTTCACGTTAAACACAGTTACATTTGGATTAGCGACGTCTCCGTTCATAGTAGTGTGTTATTTATTAATTTGCCTATGATCACCAGGAGACTGCTCCAGAAATTAATCAGATTATTCTCAGAAACACCAGTAGCATAATCGAACTACAACACATTCAGAGTAGAATCAAGGAAATCCTAGGCACCGGAGGATTTTGCATGCGCAAATGGAGATCCAATGTATCAGAGATTTCAAGAACCGATCCGCAAGACAAGAGCAATTGATGAGCAGCAAGCAATGGGAGAGGAGGTCAGGACGCTACTCTATTCGCAACCTACCACATTATCTTATAAGGTGAAACTTCCAGACAATTGCCTAGCAACGAAGAGAACCATCTTATTGTTTGTCATACAGATTTTTGATCCATTAGGTTTAATTAGTCCAATCTACATTCGAGCTAAGATTATCTTGTAAATGTTGTGGCGAGATAAGAGGCAGTGAAACGAGTCATTGTCCGACTTACACACTATATGGTTGTCTTATTATCGATCCTTGACAGGACTTCAAAAAATTAAAGTTCCCAGACTCATGGTTAACGTCTCATTTACAAATTTGTGATCCACGAATTTTGTGACGCTTCAGAAAGCGCATATGATGCATGTTTATACTTACAATCGAAAGGTAGAGACAGCTATTTTATACAATTTACCAAAAAGACTGAAGCTTTTTAATATGGCCGCTTATTGTAATAACGACATATGGTATGTCAGTAACATCATTTTACTAAAGAGCATTAAACGTAAGTGCATGAGCATCTAAAAGCTTCTGATTCGTTTTTATATTGACCTAATTAAAATGGCGCTGATTAATTGATGCTACCTTCTATGGAAACATATTTTCTATGTTTCACAGCGGAGATGCCCATTCCAGTCTAGTATAATGAACAGCTCTTATTGAAAAAATTTGTCGTTGACTTCTTCTTGTTCTTGTTCGATGTTAATTGGCCCTTGCCGCGGAGCAGCAGCAATTCCGACCAGGGTGAACCTAGTAGCTGAAACAAGTAACCAGGCGGGGGCGCCGCCTGAGAGAAGAGGAGAGAAACAAAGTTCTCCGCCCCTCCCTTAAAACAAAAAATATGTTCATGGAAATCAGATACTGAGGTTTAGTTAAAGATTTGAGTAATTAAACGACACAAGGTAGAGGGGGGATTGTTAATCATACAATGAATATTAAGGGGATGAAACGGAAAGTGTTTTTTCAGGTAATCACGAAATTTAGTTGATTTATGAATACAGAGTTTACAATAAAAGAGGATATGATTAATGTCCTGATTTGGATCACAGGGACATGTAGGCGAATTGACAATATTTTTACGATGCAGGCTGTATGTTAGATTATAATGGTTAGATCTAATTCTGGAGATGGAGAATCTCCTCTCTTTTAAGATTCTTAGAACCAAAGCTTAGCTGAGTTACTTGTATGAAAATCATCATATAGCTGCCCTTTAAATGTTGCGCAGTGATCTAAGTGCGCTTGAAATTTAGTGTTGAGGGATTACTTGGAAATCATAAAAAAGTCTTGAAATGGTATTTTAAATTTAGGCCGGTGTCCACTAAGGGCGACCTAAATTGACGAAGTAATCTGCAGTCTCGTTACCGATTATACCTTTATGACCAGAAGTCCAAATAAAATTAATTTTGAAACCATGTTGCGTTAAAAAGGACAGACGATCCTTAATATCTAATAATATGGTTCGCATTTCTAGAGTTGTAAGACGGTATAGCCTGAAGAGCACTTACAGAATCAGGACAGATGGAAGCCTCGTCACAACATCAATCTTCAATAAGATTAATCGCCTGAAGAGTAGCCCAAGACTCGGCCGAGAAAATTGAAGTCTTTGGGGGAAGCTTGAATTTGAGCGCAACGTTAAGATCTGGTGAATAGATTGCGGAGCCCACGCGATCCTCGCTAACGGACTTAGAGCCATTGGTGTAAATAATGGGATCGCGATTGGCGTATGTGGTTATAGTTTCTAGGAATCGAGCTTGGTATATTCAGTTATTCGCTTTCTTAGGAACATTGATGAGGGAACTGTCAAATTGATGGACATAAGTATAGCTTTCATAACTGTGTTTATAAAGCAAGTTGGATCAGATGATTTTAAGTGAGTATTTCTGCATTACACAGTACTAACGCAGGTACAGTAGCTAGGGCCCGCTGTCTTCTTGGGGGGAGAGTATGCAGCCTGTTCCAAGCTTTCAAAGCTGTGTAGCACTGGGGAGTTCTTCCTGGAGAAAGCCTTATAAATGAACTTCGAGGTCATATAGCCAAATCTGATGTTAAGAGGGGTTTCCTTTGCTTCGGCCATAATGACGCTAATAGGTGTAGATAGTCGGTATCCGAGAGCAAGACGCAGGTTTCTGTTAACTAACCTTTCCAGTTGTAAAAATTCAGTCTTATTGCCCTTGAGCTTGAACACTTGACATCCGTATTCGATAGCAGAGCGAAATACAGCTTTATAAAGGGTGAGAAGTAAGCTTGGATGAGATCCCCATTTAGCCTGCGAGAACAGCTAGTATATTATTATAGTAAGATTGCGTCTCTTATTGACCAAGGTTTTTAGGTGCTCTTTGCCGCTCAACTTGGAGTCGAGAGTGAAGCCCAGAAAGATAGCAAATTGTACTCTAGGAATTTCTACGTTCTGAATGTGTAATTTAATATCCGGATGTGATTGTCTCTTCCTTATAAAGAGCATCTATTGGGTTTTTGAGGGGGAAATTTCCAAGCCTCTGTTTCTCAAGTAAGCATGTATATGCTTGTTTATTGAAGATGGATCGACGATCTAGCATCTTCAGCGTTTTAGTTTGATGAGAAGATAACAACGTCGTCCGCATATTCTAAGAGAAGGGTGTCCTCATGTAGACATTTATTAATATCCGCACAGTAGAGGTTGAAGAGCAAAGGGCTAAGAATGGACCCTTGAGGTACCTTTCAAAGCGATGTATGGACCTTTAAGCACGCCATCACAGATGAACGTAATTTGTCTGTTGGAAAGAAGATTACTTATGAATTTAGCGGTTTTGGGATCCCAAGACGTTGTAAATCTTTTATCAAAATAGAAGGAATCACATTGTCGAACGCTCCCTCGATGTCTAAAAATGCACATGTAGTAAGGGTGTTATTAATGAAGGCGCCCTGAATATAATTTGTCAGAGCAACAAGATTGTCAGAGCAGGCACACTGGGGGCGGAAGCCTGTTTGGTTAAGTGGCAATATGGCATTGGATTCGGTAAACTACTTCAGATAGATAATTTTTTCCATAATCTTTAAGAGGCACGAGAGAAGAGAGATCAATCTGACACCTTTTCCATTTAATTTAGGGATAAGGACGACCATTGACTTATTCCATTCCGCAGGGAAAATTCCTTGACAAAAAAGGTTGTTATAGATTTGTAATAGCACGGAAAGACTATCCGGTGTTAAGTTCTTAATGATGTTATAGTCAATCTGGTCGACCCCTGGAGCTGATCTAATTTTGGCTGAATCAATAGCTAAGAGTAACTCCTTCATAATGAAAGGATTGTCCAAGAATTTAGCGTTTTCGCACTGCGTGGGGGTATTTTCTTTGAGAAGGATACACTCTGAGACGGTATCTCGAGACCGACAAGAGGGAGGACAGATTTTATTAATTGCATTTTCCTGTGCAGTTGACAGCGATTGGCCAGATGATATAACGGAAACTAAACGTCGGTTTTTAAAAGCTTTGACTAACCTCCAAATTTTAGCAGAGTATGAGCGTTAAAACTGTTGCATAGTTCCTTTCATTTCCTTCTCTTGGTTCTTCTGAGGACGCATCTACTATGCCGAAGCAGTGCGCTTATAAGCGTTATAGTTTTCTGAACTTGACTGGCGGTTCCAGAGTCTCTTTGCCTCGCGTCTGACATCAACCGCGGCCTGACATTCTTCGGTCCACCAAGAGGGAGGGGGGGAGACATTTCTCAACCATCGATTTTGATTTCGGAGTACGTGATCCAGGAGGGAACAGAGAGTTTAAAGTGCTTTTGAGCTCTTTTACAAAACTATCGTACTGAAAGATAGCATCGTCTGTGATTACTAAAATAGAGGTAAAGTCAATACAAGTTAACTTGTGAATAAAGACCTTTATTTGAAGAGAATTAAGTTTAATTTTATACTTGAATGTTTCTTAGGCAAAGGAGAATATTCAGGTTAATAACAACAGGAAAGTGATCACTAGAAATGGAGTCGAGTTCTGTATAACAGTTATTAAGAATCAGGACAGAAGGCATTACAACAATAAGATGACTGATATTTGCGAGTCGAGAGGGGTCAAAAGGATAGGTTTATGATCGTTGCAGATAATAAGATTATGATCTTCGAGGAAGTTTAAAAGGCATCTGCCAAGAGAATCAGTAATCGAACAGCCCCAAACTACGTTATGCAAGTTGAAATCGCCTAGGAGAATGGCATGGGATTGATTCGCAACATAATCAAGCAGGCCCTCAATAACCGTAGGAGGGGTTCGTGACGGATGTCTGTATATGTTAATAATGATAAAGGAGAGACCTTGAATGTAAAGCTTGATACCGATGAGCTCGATTGAATGATGGCGAAGATGAGTAAGGTCAAGAAGATCGAAACGGAGAGATTTTTTAATAGCAATAGCTACCCCGCGTTGGCCAGGGCGGCAGATGTCACCTTTAACAAAATTAAAGATGTTAGAGTGTAAGTAAGTATTTTCGGTGATGACCATAATCTCTTGGAGACACCAGAGATCGTATATATAATCATTAGCCTGAATTTCCGGAAGCTTCCCCCGTAAACCTCTACAATTCCAACTAGCGATAGAAACAGGCTTGTTAGGAGACATAAGTGAAATTGGATTATGAAAGTGGAAGGTGATTTAAAATAAAGTAACAGAAAAATTAGTAATAATGTAAGCGCGATCGTTAGAAAAAGCGGGAGGGTCAGCTTGATGATTATCATAATAAGTGCGCGGGTCGTATATATGCATAGTCAATCGGCTGTCGGTAGAAGCGAGGGGGGTGCGGTTCTATATATGAGCTTATATGGTTTAAAAATTGCTTAAAGAGCACAGAGAACATGGCCACATCTATGTGTCCGGCAGGAAGGGCATCATGTTCGTAATGATAGTTATCTCGTGGATGATTAGCTCGATCATGATTTTTGGCGTACGACAGTTTAGAGGTATTTGCATTTTCAAGGGGGAGAATTTATTATAACTGACGAACGAATGAGGGGAGTTATCGTTCTTTGGCGGAAATAAAGGGAAATTATAGTAATCATCATCTGCAAAGTGAACGCTACGCGTACTATCTAAGTCAGTACTGGATCTAAAGGTAGATCGAGAATCCGTAGACGATAACCTATTCCTAGCATCCGCAAGAGAGATATTTTCGGTGGCTGCGATCGTCTGTACTTTTTTCTGTTTAATAAAGAGAGGACAATTTGTCGACGTGGTGATATGATCTCTAGAACAATTGATACATTTGGGGGGGAGGTTTTGCCTCTCATACGTCTCGTCTTCTTTGTGAACATCCTTACCACACAGCCTGCATCTCGGACGACTCTTACAAAACTTCCGAATGTGGCCAACTCTGAAGCAAGAAAAGCATGTTTTAACTCTAGGGACAAAAGATAGGACTTCGTGGGAATTATAGAAAAGAAATACTTGCCTGGAAAGAATCTGCCCAGCAAATTTAAGGTTAACTGAAGTGGAAGGGATGTATTCGACACCGCTTTCCTTAACAACGTACCTGTTAAGTCTTTTAATTTCAGTTACAAGAAGATTTAAGATTTAATTTAAGTTCTTGATCCGTTACAGAAGTCGGAACGCCTCTTATTATACCTGAGCGCATTATCTTAAATATAGGAATAAAGATTGAGTATCCTGCCTTGATGAGGTCAGGGTTAGTCACAAGGTTATTGGCTGCTTCATAAGTGCGCATTTCAACCGAAATTTTGCCACGCGAGACCTTTTTCATAAATACTATGTCCGAGTGCACAACTTGAGCGACTTGTCTCTTCATTAAAACTTCGAACGCGCTCTCGGTTATGCAATCGCTGCTCACCTGCATATGGACAATAAAAGGTGATCCGTCGGACCATACCTATATTGCCAGAGAGGTTGTGAGAAGCTTGTTGAGCACGTGCCGAACTGTCAGATAGAGGGACAGAGACAGAGACAGAAGTAACTTTGTCCGGGCCCGGTCCATTACGGCGTTTGGCATATTCGTGTTCGCGCTCAAGCACCAAGCTCTCATTGGCTCTTTTGGCAGCGCGGTCAATTGTAACATCCATCTGCTCACACATGTCGTTCGTTGCCCCAATAAGTATTTCTTTAGCGAAGGTATCAAAATGTTCGACCGAAACACTAGTGAGGGTGACGCCGTTTGCAAAAACCAGGGGAGGGAGAGAGAGAGACCCACCGGGATCCCCCGGCCCGCCTCTCATGGGAGGCACACTCATAGCCTCCCAAAATACCGCTAAAAGTATGGACAAGGAGAGTTAGGCGCAAATAGAAAGGAGATGAGTGAGAATGCGAGTCAATTAATGACTCAAAAGACACAGATCGCTCTGAAAAGAGCGGATAATGCAACACACGACGCGAACTAAACGCAGACACGTCCGTACCGGTACAAGCCAGACACGCGCCGAACTCGTCGTTGACTTGATACCATCTAACATAGTACAATAAACTATGAAGTTAGAAAAGCAATATGGCGTCTTAATCACATAGGCCCTGCGCACAATAAAGGAAATATTAGGATTAGGAATAAATATTAAGATTTCAATCTATCAGAAACCGTATTCTGATGCAATTGATATCTGATAGGATGAAATCTTAATATTTATTTCTGTTCCTATCTTATTTGTTCTATTGCGCAAGCTCTTAGCCCTTGAAATCAAACGGTCTGGAATAGGACTGCAGAATAGAGTATGGTGGAAATAATAATATAAGGTGAAGTACTTTCGTGAATGTGCAGTAGGAAAGTGAATTTGGGTAATATTTGATTGTGTTGCGGATCTACTCTTTTAAAGATTGCGCGTGTGTTTTTATATGTGGTCACGAATGTTTTTATGTGATTACGTGTTCATGCGAGTTTGTAATGCCGCGCGCATTTAAAGCCAACGTTCACGCTGGAAAGCATTGCTAGAATAACAAAATGGTGTTATCTTAATAATTGGCGATCGGAGCGATTGTCTTTCTGGAAAGAACTGTTCTGCTTCCTCCTTTTCGCACGTGTATATGCGTTTGCTCTAAAAAAGTTGTTTAAGAAGGTTGCATCAAAAAAAGTTACTTATAATTTGGCTTGAATTTTGTCTGATTGTATTTTTAGGATTCTAAATTTTGCATCCACAGTAGGTAAACAAGGGGGATTCTAACCCGAGAGCTCTGAGGGGGAGTGAGGAGCGAGAGGATACCTGCGGCGCGGGGGGGTCTGCGGGAAGGGGATGACGTCACAGAGGGAGAGGGGATGACGTCACATGGGGAGGGGATAACGTCACAGGAGGTGACGTCACTAGGCGAGGGGGATTACGTCGCAGGAGAAGGAGGAGAAGGAGGATGACATCACAGGAGGTAACGTCACTAGACGAGGGGGGTGACGTGACAGGAGGAGGAAGAAATGACGGCATAGAGGGTGACGTCGCAGGGATGGCGGTGCGGGGGACGAGGATGTCTCGGGTGCGGGAAATTACGTAGCCAGAAATTACGTAGCAGAGATGTGGAAATTTGTATTCGCGGTGAAGACGTGGTGCGGGATTAAGGGCCGCCGGTCTCTCCCACCGTCTCCGAGCGCGGTCCGCCGGTCCCTTCCACCAGGCGCAATCCCTGCGCGCTATACCATACGTATCATATCTCAAGCGTTGCCATCTTCTTCTTACATAATTTTTCCTTCAGCGTTTATTATTACATGCGATTATTCATGCAGAAATATTTTTTATTCTGCTGAATTACATTATTATTTTAGAAAGCGCGGTGATACGGTCGCACGCGATAATATCGCGCGTGATGACGCGCGCATAATACAATGAATGCCTCGAAGAAGAAACGATTAATTGCGGACATAGAGGTATTTTTATTTTAGACATATTTATTTTTCATGTAATGTATTATATACAATATTATCGACAGTATATACTATTAATTCACATTCAATATATGAATTTTTATCGTAAATCCTACGCAAAGTATGTATAGCAACGCTATTGTTATTTATACAATTTTGACGTAAATGAGTCACAAAATATTTAAATTTATTACTTATAATATTAGTATATTGACCCATATTGAAATATATATGCTCGATACATTCGAGTTCAAGCATAAAAAGTATAACCGACGGTTTTGTATATAAACACTTTTCACTTAAAGATAATTTCACATTGTCAACATCACGTATTTAACAAGTTCAATGGCCAGTATCATTACTTTCGATGACGTAGATGACTGCACCAATCGCTGGATATCAATTCGTTTTTCGATGAACGCCATCCACGTAGCATGCAGTGGATTAATTAATGCGGTTAGGTTACCTCTGAGGTATCGCCAATCGCAATTTCTATAAAGGGTTGGCCCCACGACGATTCCAATCTTCAAAAATTTGTAAACCGTCGAAATCAACGTTAATAGTTTTGTCAAAATGGTATGGGAAGACGCGCTGCAATTGAGAAGAACAAAAGAATAAGCAATATATAGAGAAAAAAATCTTTACAAACAAATATAATTGAAATACTTATTTGCTCGACTCATATTAAACGTATAAATCCATAGCGCTGGAAATCACTGCAAAACGAATTTGTCTGAGTATCATTGCTTCAATCTATTTAAATCTTACCTCCTCCAACAATTTCTGTAACAAAAGATTTTTAAAAACATCCGGTAATGACATTAATGTAATCTGACACCACAAATTGCAGTGTCAACAAATTTGCAAATTTCAATATGACCTTGTCAGCGTAACATAAAAATTTTTTCCAAAGACGTTAGTAGGGGAGATCGGGGCTAATAGACTCATTTTTTAGTTTCGAATTTTTACAGGCAAAATTAAGAGACTTATCGAAAAAATGAATTCTACACCAGTTACTACATACATTTGACTACTTAATAATATTTTAAAAATAAGGGGAAACTGATAACTAATATGAAAAAAATGCATTTTTCTAATGCATTCCATCTGATTCAACTAGCCCCAGGACCAGGTAATTCGACTAAGATTATTAAAATAAAGATTAATGTATTTTAAGCTATATCTTTGGCTACATATTAATAAAACTTTTATAAAAATATATATTAAACACAAACATTTGCTTCGCAGGGCAAACAATACTTCTTTTTGCAAAATTTGTTCATTTCGTGCAAAAACACGTCGAATAAGCCTAGTTTTTGAGATTGGACATGAGGGAACTAAACTTATAACATTTATCACTGAGGAAAATCTCTTTAAAAGAATAAAATTTTGAGTAAATACTATAAGAGTCGTCACTAAATGAGTCATATAGTTTCATGCTGTGGTTAGTCTACTATCTCCATCATTATTTTTTAAAAATATTAACTATATAACAAAGACATATAAAAAAAAATCTGTTGGACTTTATTAAGTAAGAAACACTTACTATCTAAGTAGAAATCAAATATCTCAGACAATCATATACGATTGTAAAACAAAAACTTCAAGAATAAAAATATTTACTTAGGCGTACTATTTTTTAAAATTGTGGCAAAACTTCTATCATAGATGTATTCGCAACAAGATGTTACAGCAGACGCCGCTTCGTGCTCAGACACGTTTAGGCATGTTTCGCGTATTTGATTTTTAATGTAGCCTCGATTATTCTATTTATATTCAACTGATCCCTTATATTCAACTGATCCCGGTCTCTCCTATGTTTTGCAATGACAATGATAATGTACGAAGGCAAGTCAATAAATTCTTAGAAAATCTCTCAGAGGACATTCGCAGTGTCATGTCATATTAGTTTTTGACAAGTAGCATCTTTCAGCTGATTACTGTCAAATTTTGAGCGGAATTTACCGCATTTCATTTTCGTAAACGATTAAAGCAAACAATCTTTGTATTTTTTGCAAAATGGAAAAAAACGAACGAAGTGCATCACATGTGGATGTACGACCACGTTTAAATTCATTCACCCAATTATATACAGTCGCAAAGACTGGTGCAGATGTGCTATTGAACATTATCCAATTCGGCTTTGATTTCTTTCAGCGTTAAATCTTTCATATGTAGATATTTGATCACTGCACAAAACTCTTTTTTTCCATTTTATAAAAAATACAAAGGTTGTTCGCTTTAATCGTCTACAGAAATGAAACTACGCGATGAATTCCACTCAAAATTTGACAGTAATTAACTGAAAGATGCTACTTGTCAAAAAGTAATGTGACATGACACTGCGAGTGCCTTCTGACAGATTTTCTAAGAACTTGACTTGCCCTCATACATACAGCAATGTTTACAATGTCAATTAAAAAACTAATTTGAATAAAAATCAAACAACCTATGGTATCACTGATGTACTAGGATCATCTTTTGATAAAGTAGCCATGGATATCAGCAATGTAGGCATAGATAGGACAATGACGGCGCATGTACCGGTAGTGCTTATTTCGATCTGTTCGGTACCCTTATCGTTCATGGCGTCTAGTCATCGCCCGATAAAGAATCGATCAATCCACGAGATGTCGATTGTTAAGCGATGCGCGTAATCGATCAGGTACACTCAGATCATAATGGCCGCTCTGATTGTCTCGTCGACAGCACGTGTTTCGCCTCGCGCTGAATAGTTTTTATCGCGCTACCGCACCATTGAGATCCTTTCCGCATCTACTGTGAAACACGTTCGCCCGTATTTGAGGTCTGTTTAAATAAAGTTTGGAAAGCAAGAAAAATCTCATTTTTCTTGACCAAGTGTCCTCGAAGCAATCATATCGCGGGAACGCTTGAAACGGTGATCGCATGGCCGTGCCACCACAAATTCATCCTGCACGCAGCAAGATCGCCAACACGATCCTTATGGAAATTAGAGTAATGTTATTGTATTATGCAGTCTCAAAATTATCTTACGAGATTACATCGCCGATGTTCAGATAAACACAAACCGTGTACATCTCAGGAGTAACTTGTGAACTAAGTTTCATTCATTGCACTGACATAAGAAGGAGGGAATATGTATTTTTTGGGATCCCGTACCTGTCGATCATTGCAGAGCTTCTGATTATGGCATATTATAATGATACGATAATAAAATACTTGATGTTACAATGAGCAATCTCAAACAGTCTACTCAATAACCACGACAAATATGATTCTCTCTTTAACTAGCACTGGAACATATACTACCTGCGGACATACATTTACCAGAATCGAATATCCAAAATTAATAATTTTCGAAACGACGTTTGGTGCCGAAGTTTTTAAAAGCTCTGGCTTTATAGCAGTAAACATCGATATCTTCATATATAAATTCAAAATTCGTATACATAGAAAGACACGTTCGTACTCAAATTAATCAACATACAGAAATATATTATTGCAACAATATCAATTTAAATATCGTATGATGCAGAATGCATAGCCACTAGATCATAGCTGACGTCATAGCTGACGTCTTCGTGTATCATTTTATGAAGGGACCGGGATATATGCACTTTTGGCAGGAGAAGTAATTCACATGATAAAATGTATACCAGTCAAAGTAGAATTAGCTCGAATCACATGTTACGAGCAGCTTTCAGTAATACGAGGAAACGAAATATATTTTCTGACCCCGCAAACGCATATATATATTAACACGGAATTCAGATTACCTGTAATTCTTTTACATCTACCTTTTGAGAGAATCATGGTATAAAATTGTGCCTAAACCGTGAAGACATTACCACTCACCATTATAAAGCCTTTAACTAAACCGTCATGGAAATACATCAGCCCAGAGACATTAGCGATCAGTGGAATATATTCACAAACCAATCTCGAAGAACACAAGGATCACATAATGTTCCCTGCGGAGTGACCTGCAATCCTCAATACCATGGCAAGAGGCATATTAGGGCGTTCAACCGTAATAAATGGAGCATCACTCTGTAATCTCATAGACGAAGCATCGATAGAAAGAATCGCTATCTTCGCTTGGGAAAAATTCTGGAATAAATTTTTAATCTTTGATAATATCAGCGCTGGATTAACCGGGATATACCTAATTGCTAGAGTTATCAAATTGCTATTAGACACATTCGTACATCGATACGTTCTACACACTGTGTACGGTTGGTCGGTGTATCTACTGGGAGCCGTATGGGATTCACTTATTCAATTTTTATTACATTTAGGAAGGAATAAAATGTAGACCCTAGCGCTCCAGATTTCAAATTATAGGAACATAACGAAACTGAGACTAAATTATCCTTTTTATCCTCAATTTAAATATATATTTATCCTATTTAGAACCTATTTATCCTCTCCTTCCCCCGAGGGAAAAATCCAACTATACTTTTGAATTGAAAGACTCAGCAATTAAAAAGAAAATCCAACACGTCACAATTTTCCTTTTTCCTCTCTCAATATATAAATAAATACATATATATAAATAAATAAGTAAATAAATAAATAAATAAATAAGTAAATAGATAAATAAATAAAAATTACAAATACACACACACATATATATATATATGGATAAACAAGAGCATGCGGTGCCATACAGGCATTTTAAAATACCACGGTAATTTTCTTAATAGACGATATGGAAATCGAATGCATTAACACCAAACTGTTGGCACGGAATTCAATGGCAGTGAAAGTCGTGAAAGTGGACTCACCTATGATATTCTATCCAATTGAAGATCGGCAGCGAAGACTTCCAGGACTTGCTTGAGGAACTGACACGGATGACACGAAAGGGGCAATGCTGCGCCATCGTCCCGACCACATCATTGTCGGAGAAGTCGTGGCTATTCGTGAAAAACGAGAATGACAACGCGGAATTATAACGGAGACGGAACGGTTGATTTCTCTACGAGACTGAGGCCGTAATATGGAGCGCCGACTATTCGAAGTGTACATTCTGGAGGACAGATTTTGTCAGCTAAAATGGCAAGGGATTCCCTGTGGATTGGCTCACACTGCTCCCTTCTTTGGCTCATCTTGGCCAAGGAAGGCAAGGGACCTGATCAGATTTCTTATAAATTAACAAAAGGAATGGATGTCCATCTTAGGGACCATAAAAAACGAACACTAAATAAGCTAAAAATCCGAAACGGAGATGATGCTCGTGAGTATCCAAATTTAAAGGAAACATTGATTACATTAGGCTATGCCCAACATAATGATAAGTTGATAACGGACATGTACCCTTCTATATAATAATAAGAAAAAAAAAATATATATATAAGAAAAAATAAAAAAATAATAATAAAAATAATAACAAAAATAAAATAGTGATAAATGTATACGTAGGCTGCTGGAAAAGTTTCTGCAACAATATGAAAAGAAACATGTAAAATTCGGTAAATCGCTTTATTATTTTTCGAAGTATTCGCCTTTAAGATCGATACATTTTTGCATACACTCAAACCAATTTTCGAAGCATTTTTTCCACTCTGAGGCTGTAACCTTAGAAATCAGTGTACGAAATGTTTCAACAGCTGCTTCAGGCGATTCCAATCGCTCACCACGCATCTTCTTTTTAATGTTTGAGAACAAAAAAAAGTCATTAGGTGATAAATCAAGTGAATACGGACAATGAATCATCAATTCAACATTTTTACTGGAAAAAAAATCAATGGTTTGACGTGCTGTGTGACAGCTGGCTTGTCATGATGAAGGATGATGCGACGATTTGAGTTTGTTCTACGCAATTCATTTATGATTTCTGACAAACAAATTGTTGTATACCAATCAGTATTTACAGTCCTTCGATCCTCTAAAGCCACGGTTGCCACATCCGATATAACTGAAGAAACAAGCAATTTGCTTGACAGCACTGCGTGAATGAACAACTTTTATTGGTTTCGGTTCATTTGAAATACCCAAACAGTGGATTGTTGTTTACTTTCGGGCTCATACGAATAGATCCATGTTTCGTCCCCAGTAACGATGTTGTAGACCAAATTTGACCGACCTCGGTTGAATTTCTTGAACATTTCTTTGCTTCATTTAACACAAGCCTGTTTTTGAGCTTCGGTCAAATTGTATGGGATCCAACGATGCAAAGTTTCCATACGCTCAAATGATCATGCAAAAGCATCGTATGTATTGCTTTCATGTCAATGCCTAAGGATGCCTGAATCTCGCGGTATGTCATGCCGGTCTCGCTCAATCATTTCACGCACAGCATCAACATTAGTAGCAACAACAGACGTGGATGGACGACCTTCACGGAATTCGTCATAAAGAAAGGTACGTCCACGCTGGAATTCGGCAAACCAATTATAAACAGTCCTATTGGATAGTGCTTCATCCCCAAAAGCCAAATGAAGTCAATCGATGCATTGTTTCGGAGTTAGATTACATTTGTAATCGTAAAAAGTCATTGCCCGAAAATTTTTAATTGAAATTTTCATTT
Source organism: Acromyrmex echinatior (assembly GCF_000204515.1). The sequence goes on from NW_011626982.1 coordinate 395,807, forward strand.
TCTCACAAAATAACTTCTTTTAAAATACTATGCAAACAAAACTAGTTGGCTTAAGTACAAACTGTCAACTGAATTATAGGTTAAAAACGTCTAATTTTACAGATATGATAGTAGCAGAACGTTGGCGCCATTGGAAGTATTAGATTGCAGAAGCTTTTTCAGCAGCCTACGTATATTATGAAGATTTTGTATACATAATAGTAAAGGAAGTTTTCAAAATTTTAAGGAAAGGTAAAATTTTTTGAGAATCACTATGCTGGACAAAACTAACAACAAAGATTTATATTTACAGACAAAAGATTTATATGATTTATTTGATTCTTGCTAGAATAAGATTAATTAAGAACAATATTTTTCCTTTATTCTTAGGTAAATTGTCCTGCTTTCCTCTTCCTTCTTAAAAGGATTTTCTTTGTCGTTTTCTTATGTATGCAAAGCTATCTGATCATCAGTCACAATATATAACTTGCCAATACATCACCATCTCCAGATCGCTAGATCGTATAAAGATTTTCGTACTCTAATTAAATGGAAAGATTGAGTTGACAATTTCGATATTTGACCGAAATCCCGGTGCATCACTAAGGAGATACCGGGTCTGCTAAAGCGTCTCGATAAAAATCTGCGACTATTGCCATGCAGAAATCTCAAACAAAGGATGCTACACGGTCCTTGCCTCGTTCATAGAGAGTCTGTGGATGATTGCAAAAACTGTTCAACCTGCGGTGACAATAAATGTCAAGCCCGCAGAGGAATGAGTATCGAGACCATATCTAAAGATTTTGGTCCACCGACAAAACAATTTAGACCGGAGATGGGGAGTACCTCTGACTATTGCACATCGACGTAATAAACCTTTTTTTTGGGTTGGCGATTTCAGGATGATCATTCTTATAAATATTCCTAATCGCAATATTCATTTGCAAATACTAAAAGAAGAGGAAAAAGGAAAAACAAAAAAAAAAACAAAAATTTAACATTAAAATAAATATATATCTATTATAGTTACACAATTTTTTTTTAGCAAATTTGGTAAATTTTAGCGTTAACTAGATTATATGTGCAAGGGTATCTTTCGATAAGCACTTAAGTATAGTTGCAAGTAAGCATAACAAGAAGTACGAAGGAGTGCTGAAAGAAACCCTATCCTTCCTTCCTTCTTAATGACAATAAGTTACAAACTTAGATGTATATCAAAATGTTAATCCCCTTTATATGTAATACGCGTACATGTATACCAGGATATTGACATTTGTAAAATGGAAGGACGAAAGAAGTGAAGAGACGAATTTTAGAAATGTCGATTATTTTCTGCTCCTCTAATAAACCAAAGGACGCACATGTAAGAAATAACATTTAAATGTGGGTCCTACGTATCTACGCGGATACCATGTAGTCAAACCCATCAAATCATCAAAAGAAAAAAATCGATACTTTTTTTTTCTCTTCTCTTTTTGTAAATGTTGCGTTCTCACACCCCGACATTTGTTTAAAGCTGAGAGTGTTATGTCCTATGCCACGATTCTTTTCTTTTGAAAGAGTCGTCTTCATCGCGACTACGGTTGGCATCTATGAGACTCGAGTGAAGTCCTCTGATAACAATCTGAAAACGGTCTAGAATTGAAAAGAGGGACCAGACATACTCCACGAAAACTCGTAAACGCCAATCAACCTAGAAGGAATAATAACTTTAATGTCCGAAAAGATAAGATTGCGAAAGACATTATTAATGCACCTAAGTCACGCAATAGTAAAAATCCAAGCTCAATCGTCCCAGGCTGACCAACAATTTCATCTTAAGAAAACAGGCGCCACATCGCGCTCAAAAAATCATAAAATGCATGGGATAACTTCCCACAGTAGTTATCTAAGATCGGACTCGCAATTGACAATGATTGCCCTACACACAAAACTAGTTGTGCACGATAACCGTCTGTTTACCTAGTCATATTTTCTGCGAGGATAATAGAATTCGTTATCCATCTGGAGCAATCTTGTCTCTTTAAAGAAAAACGTTAATCATTTCTTTTCTTCTCAAAATCCTTCTAACGATACACTTTAAATTAACAATGATAGGACGCTATAAAAATCGATCTCACGTGACATTACAACTAACTATTGCATCCTAGACAAAGGGCACTACGCTCTTTTTTCGGGGTATAGAGATCCCGCGGAAGCGCAGAGCGTCAGTACCAAAATCAAGCTAACCCGATTCACATCTGTACACAAAAAAGTTTCAGTTTGCATCAGTTCGTGCAGAGCCTTGGCTCATCGCGCATCTCAGTGTTCAATTACGCCGTGTGCTCTCTGAGATCATCTAGTCTTGACTCACTGGATTACCCTCCTGGCGCTCTTGCGTGGACAGCGGGCTTTCTCATCATCGAGCAACTCCACCTGAGGGTTTGTGAATCAGCATAAGTAATCCCGTACAGCTAAACAGTTAAGTCGGCTTGTCATTCCATCCATACCTATCCATACATTTCCTTGTATGGGTACACACACGTAAATATATATATACACACAGTGAGGAAAAAGTATGGAAATCCTGAAAAATCTCAAAAAATATAAGTTTTACAGAAAAATTTTCAAATAAAAATTGTAGGATTTAGGAAAAAGATCTATTCAATAGTCTTATCAGTTTGACCCTAGCTGGCGTTGAGGTCAAGTCAAAGTCACCTTGAATTTTTTAAATTGAACATCCTATTTTTTATTGCATATTCTTATAGTTCTTCTCAATACCTTTTCAAAGTACTATAATTTTATTCATTTTGGCCCGTTTCAAAATTATTGAATATTTTACAGTAAGAAGTCATAGACATCCCGAAGACAAGGTCGGAATATGATCCAGCCAATTAAGGCAAGGTTGGAGGATGATCCAGCCAACTAAGGCAAAGTCGGAGGATAATCCAGGCAACTAAGGCAAGGTCGGAGGATAATCTAAGAGTTTAGTTCCCTCCCCCTCCTCCTCTTGATGAATGATTCCCTCTCCTTTCTCCTCTCGAAGAGCAATTCCCTCTCTTTCCTTCTTTAAATCAGCTCCCATCTCCTCCATATTTGGCAGGTCCCGTGCGATCGACTGGGCCGATCTCCAATGAAAGAGACAGGTTGGTGACTATTTATATTCCAGGAAACTCCACCCCTTACATCATTTTCTATAAGCACCTCATCCCAATGTGCTCCTGCATCACCTTCCTCGCCTCCTAATAACCCTATTTTTCTCTTCTATTCTAACACACACACACGCACCCACACACACACACACACACACACACACACACACATACACACATAGTTATAAATTTTTCTGTATTTAAATCTAAGTCCCTACTTATGTAAATCGCGACGCACGCATGCACGCACACCTCCATAAGTTCATTAGGCTAAACAAAATATTGAAATTGATTTTAAACATAAACAAACTTGACTGTAAAAAACTTAATAATGATACGTTTTATATATGTATTTTATGTATATAGTGTAAGTTTTATATGACAAAGTCAAGATTTATATATTTAATATTAAGTATTGCGCTAATTAATAATCAGCTTTGACTCCTATCGCCTATACTACATGTTATATATTTCTGAATTTATTGTTTTATATGAAACTTGATATCTTTTTTCTTTTAATAAATATAAGTTTATATTATAAATGAAGATCTTGTCAGCTTACATTTATTTTAAATCACCACTCGTATTCCGTTTCCTTTAATACCTGAGGTTGCACAAGGTCCAGTTCCGGGTCAAAAGGATTAAATTCTTTGATCTAAAAAGTAGGACCGACGTTCGCACTGTCCATCCGAACAGGTGTCATAGTGTCCTTTCGGAACGTTGACCCATATTCCGGGATCGAAAAGGTGCATACGACTCACAGCTGTTCGCCTCTGTGCATATACTATATCTGTGAGATTGAATTTAACCGTCCTTCCATATCCTCTCCATTCTCCCTCATTGTCTTCTTGACCAAATTCTCAAGGATTTGGACGTAACAATAAATAAAACATAAATAAAACATAAATATAAACATAACATTTTAAATATTAAATAAATATTATAATAAAAAATATTGTTATATTAATTTTATATTGATATTTAAAAATAGTATAATAATAGTATAATAATATTATATATTATATTGATATTTAAACTTTAAAAATAGTACAAGAAAATTATTTTATCGAATCTAAAAATTAAATATAGATAAGAAAAAATTAAAAACGTAAGAGACATAATGTTAGATATATTGGGTCATCTAAAAAGTATCCGCGGTTTTTTGT
>NW_011626982.1:400185-424251 GCF_000204515.1 Acromyrmex echinatior
ACAAAGTTTGGTGATTCATCAATCGTGTCAAAAGTTATATTGATTTGAAAATGAGTGAAATATCTGAAGAAATACGCTATGTGATGCTTTTTTTACTACAAAAAAGGCAAAAATGCAGCACAAACATACAGATTTGTGAAGTTTACGGCGCGGATGCTGTAAGTGAACGCAGGATGCAGGAGTTTGTTCGATTTCGTTCTGGAAATTTTGATGTCAAAAATCGACCTCGCTCTGGTCGGCCAGTCAATGAAAAAGTCGATGAAATTGTGATCTGTCAGGAGATAGCCAATGCACTAAGAATCAACCATATGACAGTTTGGAATCATTTGAAAAAGGCTGGCTTCGCAGAGAATCTCGATGTTTGGGTGCCACATGAATTAACGCAAAGAAATTTGATTGATCGAATTTCCATCAGCGAAACACTACTAAAACGCAACGAAATCGACTCATTTCTGCAGTGAAGCAAATCATCACAGGCGATGAAAAATGGGTGAAATGCAAGAATATTATTCGTAAAAGATCATGGAATAAGCGCGGCGAACCACCACAAACGACTTCAAAGTCTGGATTGATGGCAAATAAGGTAATGCTGTGTGTATGGTGGGATTGGAAGGAAATCGTCCATCATGAGATGTTACCATGGTCTAACGATTAATTCAGAGCTCTATTGTTCACAACTGGATAGATTACAGGAAGCGATTAAGGAAAAACGACCAGAATTGATTAACAGAAAAGGTGTTGTCTTCCATCATGATAACGCCAGACCACACACATCTTTGATGACGCGCCAAAAATTGAGGAAACTTGGTTGGGAAGTTTTGATGCATCCACCGTATAGCCCGAACCTTGCACTGTCTGACTACCATTTGTTTCGATCTCTGCAGAACTCTCTTGATAGAAAAACATTGGACGACAAAAGAGCTGCCGAAAATCACTTGAAAAAGTTTTTCGCCGATAAACCACAAAAGTTCTACACGGATGGAATTATGAAATTACCCGAAAAATGGCAAAAGGTTATAGATAATAATGGCCAATATATACTTGATTAAAATTGATTTTCAATAAAGAAAAAGTTCATTCAAAAATTGAACAAAAACCGCGGATATTTTTTAGATGACCCAATATAATACATCTAACATTAAAATGTAATATAAACGTAATGTTATAAATATTAATATCATGTACATATTATTATAATAATCAATATTATCATATTTTACATTATACTGATCTTTAAAAATAATATGAGAAAATGATTTTGCTAATATATTAAAAAATTTTTTAAATACAGATGAAAAAATAATTTTATTGGACAATCGTCAAAATAATTATGTAGGATTCTTTAATATAGTAGTAAGCAATGTTGCAAGAATTTTGATATTCTATAAGTAACTAACATAATTTAAGCATTATACATAATTATTTTGATAGTTCAACAAAATTAAAAATAAAGATCACTTTTATTATCATAGATTTATATATTGTATCTTTAAATGTCTTGTTTGTCTTTATATGTCTATTTATATATCTTTATATCCATTTTATATATTTTTTAATTTTTGATTTCATAAAATTAATATTTTGCACAAATAAAAATTTCGGCTATCGGTTGTTTGAATTAATAAAATAATGATCGATATTTTAATTCTTGGGTAAAGAGCATGGTGGCACTGTTTCTATATTCATTACTCATGTAAATTTTGCTGCTAGCAGTCTAGATTTTTATGATCAAAGTACTTCGATACTCGCAAAAGAGGCGTGATTTGCCTAAACTAAATCATGTCAATCCCTTTCACTATGCTCTGAATCTACAATAGGTGTTTTAAGCCTTAAGGCTGCCGCACACAAAATTCCGCGATAATGACCTACTTTCCACCGAGGGTTTAAACCGAATGTAAGAACCAATCAAATACAATTAGTATTTTCCTGTTACAAGGGAATGCTCGACTGTTGATTGGTTCTTACATTTTGATCCGGTTTAAACCCTCGGTGGAAAGGCCAATCAATGTCAGATGTCATATGACGGATGTCGTACGTAGTGTGAATCCTATATTTCAAATACGGTGGGTTCATTCGGAGTGATCCCAAGCAATTCCCGAGAGACAAAACGAACAATACTAAAGATATTACTATTGGGCGCTTTAGCATCGCCTTAAAGTTTAAACTATTGTAAATCCGAACTAAACCCCGATATACAATAATGGATGCTTTCCATTTGATGATACAAGTCGATACAAGTATTGTTCTATCTTTGCCACTCTCTGAATGTCAAGAAGGATAGAACAATGCTTATGTCATCAAAGGGAAAGCACCTATTAGATTTTTAAGCCTTAAGCCATTAGGATGCAATCATGGTATAATAATATAAGATATTGGGTCATCTAAAAAGTATCCGCGGTTTTTTGTCGCTAGATGTGTTGACCATCAACACCATTTAGTGACAAAAAACCGCGATACTTTTTAGATGACTCAATATTTCATTGCGCATAATGAAAAGTACTAGAACAACCAATCAGAAATTTGTCCAAAATTTAGCGCCAAATTCAAATGCAGTATAGATAAAAATACGTACATAATAAATGTAAAAATAAAATTAAAATTTGAAAAAATACAAAAGCTTGTGAATGAATAAAATAATGGAGTATAAAATAAACAATAACAATAATTATATTAGAACTCTCGAATTTTAAACAATAAAAAAGATAAATATAATAGGCTAATGAGAGTCAGCGATGATAAACGACGCAATTATTTAGTGAACAATCGATACTCAGATATTGGATATTAATGTCTTCTTTATTTTGAATGTTTCGATTCTCTTTAGAGTCCTCCTCAGCAAGAATGATACAAGTATAATTACTCACATAATGCCTACGTCACTCGCAAATTGACAAAGATGCAGCATTGTTAATAAAAACATTTTTTTAAAATCAAATCTTATTAAAGTGATATGCGTAAACGATTTAAATGACTTATCATCACGGAACATGAAGCATTGTACTGAAGCTTTGTTGAACATGTTAAAACTTAAAAAGTAAAAATGTTAAAATCAAATATAAAGATCACACATTTTTACAACATACGTCCGTATACGACGACGTGTCATTCAGATATGAACTATTCTCGAAGTAAAAGGTCACACAGTGAATATTAAGGCAATTATGAAGAACAAAATATTGGGTGTAGTAAAAATAATGAATTTCTTTTTACTACACCTAATACATGTATATTGTTATTAAGTCAAATCGATAAGAATCGAAATAAATTATTGTATAATAATTGTATAAAAACTATTTTATAAAAACTGTTCTATTCTCGAAATAAGAGGTCACACAGTACGTAATTGTGGCAATTCTTGTCGTTCCAACAATCATTTTAACATTAAAGTAGATCCTATTGAATTTATTGAAACAACATCAAAGTCTTCATTATTTAAAATCAAAGGAGATTGGTTTACAAATTTATCTGACTTTATAATTCCTGAAAAAGTTCAATATTTGTTGCAATTAGGGGAAACTTGGCCGTACCTTCATTTAATAAAAAAAGAACATTATTAGAATTTATTAAAAATATAGAAAATAATTTTAAGAAAATTAAACCTAATAATATTTTGAGTATTAGAAATTGTATCACACCGATATTGAGAAATTATTTATATCATCCTTTATTCAAAATAACATAATCAATAAACGATTAACTCAACTAGTACGATACACAAACAATTTTGCACTAATAATCCAGACATTATTTTCACGAAAGCAGACAAGAGAAATATTACTATGGCTCTAAACAGAAATGCATAATCTTTATATAGAAAACACTCATGGAAGTTTCAAGAATATAGAAATACATTTTGAAACTTATATTTTGAAAGTCAAAGAAATGCTTGAAGATCTGGACACCTATACCAAAGTAAAACTCTATAAAAAAAATCTTATCAATATTCTCACAAAATTTCTCACAAAAAAAATGCACGAATTATTATCACATTGGAAAAATAAAAATTACATTTCAAATAGTACAAAAAATATCATGTAGCGAAGGTAACTTATCTCGTGCATATACACTTCCAAAAGTGTATAAATCTAATAATCCCTTTAGGGTCATAATATCTTCAACTGACAGTCCTCTATATTCATTAGCTTCATTTTTACACGACATTATTTCTAAAAAATCCCCTAAATCTTTTCAGTAAAATCGAATAGTTTTCATCTTGCACAGAAGTTAAGAGGGAGGTGGTTGGAAACTAATTATTCTTAAATTTCTCTTGACGTTATCTCTTTGTTTACTAATATTTCATTAGATTTGAAAGTGTGGTTAATAAATGTGTTTGAGATCGGTAATTCGAAAAGAAAAGCAAGAATTCTTTTAGTTGACCGACAGTAATTGTCATTGAACGCATGCATAAATTGAGCTCGTGATTTCATCTCGAGCATGATCTTAATCCTCGTTAAAATCATCGAATTCGTCGTTCTTTGTTCTTTTTAAAAACAATTCGTTACACGCAAACAAGTTGTCGTTACCGGCAACGGACAATCGAAAGTTCTAGAACGATTCAATTCGCGCACGCGAGCGCCGCGCTCCGACGAATACGTCACGCGCTGTCACCAATCCCACGCACGGATTTTCTGTCGCACATGACTGTTACGTTGAACGTCGCTAGAAAAGAATCCAAAGCGCCAATCAATTTTGTACACCTAATGCCACGTAATAATTACGATTGTGGCAAATTTTTATTGGATTTTTCCCAAAAAAGAAAGCTCAGGCCGAAAGCAATAAATGCTTCGATCTCGCCGTCCTCCTTCTTACTTCGAAAAAGTTCTTAATTTAATATTTAATTAATTATATTTTTTGACTTTGTAACTGAGCATATTAAAGAAAATTCTTTTGTTAAATTACAAAGAAACGAAGTTCTCTTTACTGTCGCTTATTATATCAACCTTGTGCCGTTTTCTCACTCGAATCTTTCGCGCGGTGCGCTCTCGCTCAAAATGGAATTATAAAAAAAAAGACTATTCCGGAAAAAGAATTTTTTATAGCATTAGAATTAGTATTCAACTCGACGTATTTCACTATTAATGCTGAGATATACAAACAAAATTTTGACACTCCAATAAAATCGCCCTTATCTGCTATCATAGTAGATTTAGTCATGCAAGATTTAGGGACTAGCAGTAGCATTGTTAGGCTTTCAATTGCCCTTTTACTTCAGATATGTTGATGATATCGTAATGGCTGTTCCGTCTGATATGATTGATTTTATTTTGACAACTTTTAATTCGTTTCATCCGAGATTACAATTCACATAGGAGGCAATAGGAAATAGGAGGCAATAGTACTAATTTCTTAGATGTAACCATTATTAACAACAATAACTATTTAGAGTTAGATTGATATCACAAACCAACATTCTCAGGACGGTATCTGAACTGAATTTATTGTTACATCCTATTTCTCATAAAAAAGATGTTATAATAGGTATGTTGGACAGAGCTACGAGGGCAAGTCAATAAGTTCTTAGAAAATCTGTCAGAGGGCACTCGCATTGTCATGTCACATTACTTTTTGACAAGTAATATCTTTCAGCTGATTACTGTCAAATTTTGAACGGAATTCATCGCGTAGTTTTCGTAAACAATTAAAGCAAACAATCTTTGTATTTTTTGCAAAATGGAAAAAAACGAGTTTCGTGCAATGATCAAACATCTATAAAAGGTTTAACGCCGAAAGAAATCAAAGCCGAGTTGGATAATGTTCATAGCACATCTGCACCAGCATTTGCGACTTATACAATTGGATGAACGTGATCGTTTGCAACCAACTGGAATGCAACGAATCATAATAACAATCTTATTGCGATATTGATGTCAATCGGCTGATGTACGGATCAGCTGCTCGACACGTCGCTAGATGTGTTACTTTAGACAAAGCAATGCAAAGCTTATAATGCGGCTTTTAAATTTCGAAATATCGAGTTGTTGAAAATAACATAAACTTATCTTATAACTGTTTATAAAATTTAAATCAACGGATAATTCCTTTTTATTAATTTCATTGTTCTTTCCATATCAAAACTCTTTTCGCATTTTAATGAAATGTTTTTATTCTTCTTTCTTCTTAAGGAAATTCTAATTCTACAATTTTCAGGACTTTCACAGTGCTGTAGGTTTCAGGACATTTCTCCAAGTTATCATCTAGAACGGTTAAGAAACAGCATATTTTCCAGAACACAGATTAGAATGGCAGTTTCCGGGATAAAATATTTTTCAAGGCAATGACTAGAATGGCAGCTTCCGGGACAACACATTTTGGATACTGACAAGATACTGACAAAAACGGCAACTTCCGAGACAGTACAAAATCTTTCCATCATATGACATCTTCGGTAAAAATGATTGTTTCAGGTGCATTTCGTTATTCACATATAGTGCAGTACTTAAATCACTTGACTGTATATACAAAATGTTTCGTAAGGGATAGTAATTATTATTCTGGATTCTTGTAATTAGTTTAAAACTTTATTATTGAAAGAGCTGTCTGAAGAAAAGATTATATTAAATTAAATGTTATAACCTTAGTGTCTTGATATTAACCTTTTAAAATTGTCTCATGTGTCTATCCCATAGACATAGTATAGATAGATCGAGCATTGCCATATTTCAGACAAGGATATCGATCTCTGGCGCGAGCAAGGAGGGAACACAATTGGATCTTTCGTTTTCTTTCTAACAGAAAAAAGTAGGGGAGCGGGGTGCATCGTGCGCAATCGTGCATCTACTTCATAGACATAATATAGAGAGTAGATGCATGATCATGATTCACTTTACTTTCTTCTGTAGAGAGAGAACAAAAAATCCAATTGTGTTGTCTTCTTCTCGAACATGACTGTCATGTCTCGCGCTATATGCTCAGTCTATCTATTTTTGACCCGACTGAGTTAATGGTCTGTTTTTTTTAACTGCATTACTTGCACGGATTAGCTCTTCTTTTGCAGCTAAACAAAATAGATTCGGAGTCGGGTCGAGTCAGAAAATCGAATACGCTATAAGATTATGTCATACAAGGATAGAGGCGGAACAAATCGGTCACGATTTAATGATATAACTTCTTCGACTGTTTTAATGAAATAATTTATTTTTATATAATTATTTATTATATAATTTTATTATGTATATTAATTTAATAATATATTAATACTATTAATATAATATATAAATAATTTATTATATAATTTTATTATATATTAACAAAAAAGTTTTATTTAAAAATAGTCAAAATTACATTGTATTTAAATATAACTATATTTATTCAAAATACTTTTATAAGTGACTGCTACATAGTCGTTATTCAAATTTGCCGCTTAATGTGACATAGGCTTGGAATCCCTGATTTTCGGAAATATGCGCAAGAACATATTCTTATCTTTATTTTTGATAGTGAAAGTTTTACACGCCACGATGCCATGTCACTATTGCACTTTCGGACCTAACATTCTCTTTTGCTTGTAAGCGTAAAATAAATTAACAAAATTTATTGCAAAGGCGTGAAAGATGTCCAAAAAGAAATCGATTTTAGAGGTATATACCTTTTTCTTTTATCTATTTATATTTTTTATTCTTCACTTTAATCTACATTTGCGTTGTATGCTCCAATATTTTTTTTTGGTAACGCAGTGGAATGCTTAAGCGTTCTTCCCCCCCTCCCCTGGCGAAGGGACGGGGTTATGTGGGACTTCCCCGGCAACGCGCACCGGCAATACCGGTACACGCTAGTATATTGGGGACCTACCCACTAAACCACTGCGAGCGTCCGGACTCAGGGCGATGAGTTTGTGTCAAACCGAGTTCTTCGCATCTACAGTTCAACCGGCCTGACCCAAAACGTTCATCAGCGCCATGACGCGCTGTGCATGCTGCGTTGTCCATTCCTAATACCGGCAGAAGGGGACACTACCGCCTCCCGCTGTCTTCCTGTCGGGCCGTTACAGGGTGGCATCGAGTCACCCGCTCGACAACCCTTCGGACGGCTCCCAAAGAAGTTGTACGCGGCGCATACATCCGGCCCCACCAGGAACCATTCTACCTCAATTGGACACGATGATGTCCCGCACATAGGCCCGTGAAGCGGGCAGATGCGCGATCACGCGAGGAGGAGAGTGCAGCAATCGGGGAACACGAAAAATGCTCCTTCCTGTTCCCGCGCCCCTCTCCTAGTTCCAATCATAACTGGAACTCCCTTCGCAAGGAAGTCGATCACTCGTTTCTCCTGCCACGTCCCGCTGCCGCATGCATGTCGACCTTCTTCTCGATGCGCTCTTTTGTTGTCTTCCTTTAGAACCATGATCTCTCCACAAAATATAAAGATGGCCTGCCTCTTCTCTTCGGAACTCAGCATGGCCTCGACTATCGTGCGCAAAGACAGATCGCTCCCAACGGCCTTGACCAGCTGCCTTCTCTGTCGATCCCACGCCTGGACACACCTCTAACGTATGTCTGTTTTCCCTTCCGATACGGCACAGATATCGACCGAAGCATACATGGTCGGATAGTATCTGCGTCGTATGGAAGGAAATCCCGCCTCTGGCGTCCGCCCAATCCTGCAGATGGAGCCGTATTGCGTTTACAATCTCCTCGCCCAAGTGGCTTGAGAACAACTTCCTCCATGAGTCCATCATCTTCAGACGTGTCTGATATTAGTCAGGTCGACGATCTTCGCGGGGACCTGGGTAAGTCCTTCCCGACGCCGCACCTCCTTGACGCTGTCAAACATCTCCGCGTGCATATCAACAACCAGCTCGAGGGGGGAACCTCCGCCAGTGTAGTTGCAGCCGCAAAGGATATGATTCTATAGGCCTGTATCGTTCTCGTGGCCAGTCTTCTCTGCGAGGCGTGCAGTATCCTTTGGATGGTCTTACCTTTCCTTGCCTCTTCCGCACACAGGCACCGCGTAGAGAGCTACCGAGTGGACTACTTATTGAAGAGCCTGCGGACTTTCTCTCCTGGACCGCCCACATTGAGGAGGAGCCCGCTCAGGCTCATCGCCATACGCTCGAGTCTTGGCGCCAGCGGAAGTGTTCTTGAAAGTTCCATCTCGAGTTAATTATCAGTTCGAGATATTTGATGCTGGTTTTTATCGGTATCGACACTCCAGCCACCATTGTCTCGGTTTTCGGCATCCTTCCACATTTCCCTCCTGAAAGAAGATGGCCTCGGATATTTCTGAGAGGCTACCCGGAGATCCAGCGCTCATATTTCCCGCACCACACTGTTCACCGCCTCATTGGCATTGATGCAAGCTTCCTCCCAATCCCTTCCTGGTGCGATCCACCATGGTGTCATCCGCATAACAGATAATCCGACAATCCTGGGGAAACTCCGCCTGCCTCAGGTGGTCATATTCTAGGCACTTGGTCATATCCTAAGTTCCACAAAAGTGGACCCAGGACCAACTCCTGTGGCACCTCTTAATTACCGTTTTTCGGATGAGATTTCCTTTGGCATCTCCAGCTCTCTGTCATCGAGATAGTTCCGGAGGATCCTGCGCAGATACGAGGGGGGATTCGGATATCGGTGAGGATCGAGCGCCCTACCAATACGGTCCTAGGAGAGGGAGTTGAATGCGTTGGAGATATCCAGCGCAACACTAAACACCATCACCCCCCCCCCCTCCGGAGACCGTTTCATCCATGGCTCGCACTCGGAGGATAGTATCCACAGTGCTGCGCCCCGGGCAAAATCCAAATTGCTCGACATGCAGGTTCGGACTCCTCCTATCCAGGTACTGAACGACTCTCCTGGTTACAATTCTTTCCAGGAGTTTTAGCCTCGTCGTCGAGCAGACAGATTGGACGATACCCAGAGGGGCTATCCTCCGGTTTGCCCTCCTTCCTCAGTAAGATCAATTTAGCCTTTTTCCAAATTTTTGGGAAGACGCTTTGTTTCAGGCATTCCGTAAATGCCTCTCTGAGACCCTCTCCTAGGTCGGCTCTGCAGGCCGCGATCGCCCAAATTTTGCAACATTTTTATGGATTCCGCTTGGTCCGGGAGCTGCTTCCAGTAGGCCCTCGTCCAACTGTTTTCATCTTTGTGGCCTAATTTGACCGCGCTTTGTGGCCTGCACCTGAGTCTCCCTCAGAGCCTACTCTATGTAAAGGTGCACCTACCTCTATATAAAGATGATCCGAGTGCGTTTCGTCTGGAAGTATCCTCCAGCTCGTATTCATGAGGATCGCCGACGGAGAAGCCCACGTGATGTCTATAATGGATTTCCCGATCGTTCTCACGAGTATATTCACTTCTCCCTGGTTCAGGCAGCAAAGCCCTGCCACTGTCGCCCATTCTTCAAGGATTCTTCCTTTGACAATCAATGGGTGGAGCCCCAGAGAAAGGACTTGGCATTGAAATCCCCAGCGAGAATAGTTGGTCTGCTGGATAGTCTGCCTAGGCACTCTGCTTCGAGCAGTTCAAGGCTTTCTTCGAACTGGAAGACGCCGATGCTCGGCAATATGTAGATGCCAATTATGTACATTTCTCCCTATTTTACTGCCACGTACTCCTCACTAGCTTTTATAGGGGCTCCCTCGTCTGCCTTCAAGTTATGGCCACTGATCCCAGTTTATCCACGGTCCAGCGCGGATGATTCACTGAAATTCTATATAGTTTCGAGATAACGGCCAACGCAGTCGCGTTTCGCCATCGTTTGCAGGATCAAGTCCTGCGCGACGCGGGCGTGGTTGAGGTTCGCCTGGAGCAGCCTATTATCATTGTTCCAGGTCTCTCCTCCCAAGACCCTCTCCCGATTTAACGACTCTTCCCATCCATCTTCCGTTTCCATTTGCAGTATCCATACCGTATCCTGCGGACTATGGGACTACTCGATTTGGAATATGGTTCCTTCCACGGGTTTCCCAGTTCCGGGGCCTGTAGGCTCGATATTGCCGTTGCTGAGCGTGAGGGGATCCTCGTTCGCAGACACCTTTGATGATGTGATCTTTGCGCTCCCTCTGAGCTTGTCCGTAGGGGCACTGTTCCTTCTGCTCTCCCTTTGTGAGAGCGGCGCCTCCGTGTCTACCTCCATCCTTTCCCTTCTTAGCCTCAGGGCCGTGGTGCTAACTCCGGCCAGGAGATCGACCCTCGTGGACGTCCATCCCATTCTCCTTAGCCATGCGACCTTGATAGCTGCCACTAAGGGGCATTTGGCCCATCTGCTGTGCCCAGTCCATTCGGGGTTCTTTTCATAGGACTCACCTTTATATCTCCAGCGTCTCTCATCAACATGCTATTATTAGTATATATAGCTTTTACTCACTCTAACACACAAGTGCGTTCGACTGAGAGAGAATTATGGTAGAAGCATATTGGAACATGTTGGAGCATGCGACGTGACCAAACCTATATTGATACGTTTAACTATGTACTTTTCAACAAAAATTTTCATTGTGACAAATCGGCTAAAAAAAAAATCGTTAAAGTCGTATAAAAGTATGAGAATTTTATAAATATTAATAACTATTATTTTATTAAAGATGAATTTTAACTTTTTTCCCTCTTAACTGATTTTCTATTCGCAATGGAAATTTTTGCTAACGATAATATCATTAGCATACACTTCTTCAGTTATACATAATTATTATGTGTATAATACATATAATATATATTTTTACGCAGAATGAAGAGAAATATGAGAATGTGTACAAACTCGTACAGTTTGTAGAAGGATATGAGAACGAACGATATATTGACATCGTGCTAAATTCGTGAATAACACATGATGTTACGGCTGATCATTTGATGACAATCTTTATGCCACTATTGTACACAACAGAGTCAGCTGAGATTCTTCATTGCCTTGTTAAATCCAAGTCAAATCCATCGTCTTCTTGGTCGTCATATAAAATAAATCTCATAGGTGATACTAGTAAGTTTATTCTTATTTCGACTAATCCTATATGTCATACGAATATAAATTCTGATAATTTGAAAATTAATGTTTTTTTTTTTTTAGAGAATTACTAATCGGCTGTAATTTAAAACTGTTAAATTCAAAAGAGTATGCATATTTAACCAGCAATGATCACGGTAAAATAAGATCACTTGCCGATAAAAAAGCTACCAATTAAAAGCAGTGAAATCTAATAAAGACCTTAAAAAAAACTATTAATGTTCCGTCATTAGATAGTGAGTCAAATAACAACAGCGACTGTAGTGAAATGACTGACTGTAAGTGTTACTAATTACAGTAATAATTGTTCAGTTTAGTTTTCAATGCAATATTTTTTCTACTAACAATTTTTAAATATTTTTTTTATACAGGTTGGCCATATTCGACGGAAAGATGTTTTTTTTTTAATCATGGGAAACGTCGTTACTCGATCTAACATCTCTTTCCCATGATTGAAAAAAAAAACATCTTTCCGTCGAATATGGCCAACCCTGTACATTTTAACTTTTGTAAATTCTTATGAAGGGGCTAACAATCTTCGGACAATGATTACGGCAAAAAACTCTGTAGGTGTAGCAAAAATAATGGTAAAAATTTTATTTATTAACACGCACGTATTATATTATACTTACATATACTATATTTATTTTTTAAAATAAGATATCTTAATTTTTTCTTATTATTTATTCTATTATTTATTCTATTATATTATTTATTCTATTTGACACTTTGGAATTCATTCAGAGCTAAAGCAACGCAAAAGAAATGCTCATATATTGTACAATAGTCTAATTATCATTGGCGCTATTATAATTATATTTTCATTTATTTATACATATTTATTTTCTGTTTATTTTAGTGACCTCTAAAAATCCGTCTGAAAAATCATCTTTAAAATCAATGAAAATAGCCTCCAAAAAGAGATAGCATATTGCTCAATTAATGAATATATAATTTTATTTTATTAATATATATTAATTATATGTTTATTTTAATGATCTCTAAATCCGTCTCGTCGGCATGGACAGCGCTACATTACAGCATGCGTGCGAACACTTCAGACCGAGAATAGAAGTCATCATTCAAGCTAATGGGGGATATATCGAATAATTGTGATCCACAGGGATTCCCCAAGTGTCATGTAAAAAGATATTTTGTAACATTTAATTTTTCATTAAAAACATAACATTTTATTTAAGGAAATATAGGATTGTTCAATTTGTCCGGATTTTGGTGACACACTATGTACATCATTAAGGATCAATAAATAAATTAACAATAGAAATTTTTTTGTTAATAGAAATAAATTATTTAATAAAAAACATGTTTCAATAATAATTTGGCGGAAGATGCGCTCCCAGCATATTTCTGGTGTAGGACGCTTGGCATCACGGGAGCGCTCGATGGGTTGGCCGCCGAACCTCGAGCGATGGTAAGGGTCGCTCGCCGGAATTAGCCCGAAATGTACAAATCTTTGCGAGCACTGTTTTAAGAGGTTACTAAAATAAACAGATAAATTAATATATATATATATATATTGCAACCGCACTCACGAGCGTGGCGCAACTTCGTCGCACATTCACAGCTAAGGTTCTCGTAGGCGATCGGATGACGGGTGGCGTTAAACGAAACGTGACCGAAATGTGTCTTCTCGCGACCGCTCTCAACGGCGGCACCTACATCCAGTTGGGCGCCAGGCACGAGCGAGCGTACCTCTCTTTCCAGAAATTACGTGATTTTCTTTATGCCATCTTTAATGAGCTGCGAATGTCGACGGGCTCTCAACCGGTAGCTCAGCCTCGGAAATGGAGAGGGGGCGGTTCGCGATCGAGGATAGCAGATCATTTGGAGGAGCGAATAGGGGCGAGAATAAAGTACACATGAATTAACAATAACAAAAATAACAAATATATTAAATGAGTTTTCGACTCTCATTTACATTTGACAATACAATCGAGACGATAAACTCTACTTGAGCGCAATAACTGATTTACATAGTCCCCGCGGTTTTACGCTAGGCGTATCAACTTCGTTAAATTCTCGCGACACGAGCTCACGCCACACGGGAATACTCTCGCGAATTATAAGAACCATACTTCATCGCCTCACGAATGCTAAGGAATTCGGCAGCTTGTAACGTGGACACGGCGTGATCTCGTGCGCGCTCGCGGAACCTCGCGCCGCTCAGCTGAGATGCAGAGAAGGCTCGAATATGCAAACTCAACACTACGCAGTCTCGATACGACAGGATACGCACTCTTATCAATGGCTATTATAAATTGACTTTACTGGCTATGACACAGAAGACCGAATAAACATGCAAATCTTACGTTATAGACGCTCGAGACGACACGATACGCGACAATACTACGGCACGGAACTTCGACGCAACATATGATCCGCGATAAAAAAAAACCGACAACGAGTGACGAGGCTGTGGACTTGGCGGACGCCTTAGAGTTATCCCGACGACAAGGGCCGTTCCGGGAAGCGACACGCGTACTCGAATCCCGCGAAACTCTAGTGCACGGTAATGCCACGTGCACTCACTATTATACGCCCGATGGAAATCCGATAAGTTACGCCTCCCGAACGCGGAAACCGGCGACTTTACAGGGATGACGCTTGTCTCACCGTGACTCCCTCGCAGGTGCTCGTCCCAGTTGACCTTGGAAGGCTCTCAATCCGCTGACGTCCCGCGTCCTCTCGCGTGCTCTCTCCAAGCGGGTCACAGCTCAAGTGCCGGGCGCCAATCCTCCCGGGCGCACGCAGGGCTCGTTCTCCCCGCGAGGGAGCCTTATCGCGCCTGATTGGCGCGTAGCCCCGCGGCTCCGCTAATCGTGGAAACCGCGTCGCATGTCCTGGCGCGCGAAATTTGAGAGATCGCGGTAGTCCTTTTCAGGCCGCCTCGTGGCCTCCGGGGCTCGCCGTCTTTGGGGCATAGAGTGGCCTTTCCCGTCATGCCGTACCGGCTCTCGATCTGCCTTGCGCCTGGAAGAGGATGCGATAAAAAATGCTTTGCGATAATCAAAAGGGCGTAACAATGAAGGAAGGATATCACCTGC
The DNA here is from genome assembly GCF_000204515.1 of Acromyrmex echinatior. The sequence continues at coordinate 415,191 of NW_011626982.1, forward strand.
GTGCAACCCAGGGTCAGGTGTCGTGTGCCCCCCGGCGGGTCTGTCATCAGCGGTCGTCTTTCAACCCCCAATCCTGTTCGTTCTTCCTCCTCTTCTCTCCGCGGGAAAAGCGCAGGTGCGTCCGGCTCCAAAATGTGAGAGGACCCAGGACGCTATACTGCACTGTTCGGTCAGGCCATGTGACCCTTGTGACGGACGTCACGTCACGTCACAATATATATACATATATATATACATATATATATATATATATATATATATATATATAACCGTGTCCAGATCCATTCTTGGAATGCCCACATTTGGAATGGATCTGAACACGGAGGAAATCCGCGATACGCATAATCTTCATATAGAAAGCACCCGTGAAGGTCTCAAGAATATTATATAATTAATATACAGGGTGCGTCATCAAAATCCGGACAAATCGAACAATTTCTTGTCATGGTAGCCTCGGAGAGCCTCTTTAATGTGTACGATTTGTATCGAAGGTCCTCCTCGGCAATTCGACGCATTGTTGGCTCGCTTACACCAACAATCGATGCTAATTTTCGCAACGATTGCCTTGGGTCATCCGAAATCAGCGTTTGAGCCCTTTCAACGACTGCAGGGATCCTCGCGATGCGTTCTTTCGAGTGACTCTTCCTCGCTGGCATACTGGAACCTTCGTTGGACTGTTCTAAAGCCGCTATATATTGCCACAACGTCATAAACAGTAGATCTCGGGTATCCAAAGAACCGAATTATTTCCGTTGCTGAGCGCCCGGCGCGAAGGTCTTCGATGATCCCGGCTCTTCGATTATACTCCGCACTTGGTTTCAACATCGCGGCCATTTTGAGAATATGACTGTTTACTAGAAGCATCAGGCTTTCTTGGACGCCAATAACAATCTCTGGCAGAAGCACAGTATAGCGGAAAATTTGAATTGAAATTTGTCCGGATTTTGGTGACGCACCCTGTATATTAATAGTAATAAGGCTCAATAAATTTAAAAAACAGAAAGAAAAAGGGCTACGAGCCTAAAACAATCGTTATAAAATAAAAAATTTTTAAACCATTAATAAATAAAACATGTCATCTAGTTAAAATATAAACTTTAATTTGCCGGTAACAAACAAAACAACAAACGTTTCGATCCCTGTTGGATCATTATCAATGTAAACAAAAAACGGTGGAAATATTATATAGTTAAGACATATAAAATCAAAGTTCGCTCTCGATCGCATCATTAATAATCAAATTCGTTCGATTTAGAATAAATGTTACAGGATTGTTGTAATCGAAAACCATGTATTCCTCTTGATTGTGTATGTAGATTATAGACAAACATAACTTATTTCTGTTAAAAGTACAGATATAATATAAAATTGTAATTGGAATAAGTAATCAAATCTAATAAAAGAAATACAAACTAAGAAGCAAGGAATACAAATAAAAATAAAAAAGTAAAAAGTAATCTAATATTATGCGAAATGTACATTAAATGTACATTAAAGTCATTAAAACGAATTGCAATTGTGTGATGAAAAGTCATAAATTATATATCTTTAATTTAGTAACAGCTAAATCAAATGAGAATAAATACCTTCTATTGCGTGTCGATATAATATAAATGTCGTCTATTGTTAGGCAATGCGATGAGATTGAAAATATATAGTCATTACTCTAAGATGCTCAGAGAGACAATATAAAATCCACATATCAAGACAAGAAAATTGAAGTGATAAATTAGAAAGGAAGGGGAATATAAGAGGGAGAAAATAAAGTAGAAGGAAGAGAAAGTGGGGAGCGGGGAATATTTGTCCTCGTTAAAATGTAAATCATCTTCTACTGATGCTATTTAATGCTAGATCAACAGGAATATTAGTAAAAAGGGGTACTAATTTAACGAAGCCAAAACATACTGAATCAAAAATATTTAATTTTTCAACTGGAAACTGTCTTTAATATGACTAGGAGTTTTTAGTATGCTGTCATTAATTACATTGTGTAAAAAAACAGAAAGATAATATAGTGGATTGTTAATAGAGGATACAATCACTCTCGCACGCACGCACGCACTCACGCACGCACATATATATATGTCAATCGGCTATTTTAACGACGATTTTTGGCAAGCATTGGTTACTTCGACGACATGTGGCTACTTTGACGACCGTCATCAAAGTTTTTATAGATCAATTTTTATAAATCGTATACTTCGATGACCATCGTCAAAGTAACAGTATATGCGTAATGATTATTTTGGCGATATTGTGAAGTTTGTCGACACTACATAAATTGATGATTTTGACGACAGTAAATAAAAATTGTTAAAAAGCAGATATTTTTTCATATAAAAAGTGCAATGGAATGAATTTTTGAAAATAATCAATTTTTAAAAATATTATTGTAAATATTATTAATTAAAAATTATTTAAGATATAAAAAAAATGCTTTATGTAATGTTTTATATAACGTTTCGTAAATTATATAATGACCCATATTTTATCTACTAATATTTTTAATATTATAAATTAATAATATAAAAATATAGTAAATATTTTTAAAAAATAATTATTTTTATCCATTTTTGGCATATAATATTGTATTGAAATTGCGTCCTTTTCTTCTTGAACATTAGAATATATAATTGGTGCAATCTAAAAAGTTTGTAAATATTTATAGTATAAATCATATGTTTTAAATTTTAATGAAAGTATATTCATGCATTCGATATGTTTTTATTATATGTAAAAAAAATTTGACTAATAAAAAAGTCACATGCGACATTAAAAGCAGATATTAATAGCTAAAGTAGTTGTGTTTAAGTTATTGAAAAGATAAAATAATGGCATGATTAAAAAAAGTCGTGATAAAAATGCGCGAAATTTAAAATATATAATTATAATTTCATAAATATTACCTAATAGATAATGCCAAACAAAAGGAGAGAGAATATTATTTAACTAGTTATAGACATTCAAGGTATCATAAAGTAATAAAAAATTATATAAATTTTTTAAGATACATATACCGAAGGCACATGCTTTACCAAAAATACAAGAAAGGCGTTCCCTTTAGAATTATTATTTTTTCAATCAACACAGCTCTATATTTATTAGCTGGTTATTTGCAAAATATTATCTCTGAGAGTATCCCTTCTGCAAAAAAGTAGAATAAAAAATAGCTTTGAATTTCACAATAAATTAACTGGAATGACGAAAAATTGACAAAATTGACGATGAATTGACAAAATAGAGATAATGGTTTCATTAGATAATTACTTCTCTGTTCATTAATGTGCTATTGGATGTTGCGGTGGATGGATTGGTGGAAAAGTGAGACTCCATCAAAGGTGCCACAAACATTCCAAAGAATGAATTCATTAATGCGGTCAAATTTGTCTTAACATCGATATATTTTACTTTTAATGGGATTATTTACAAACAAATTTTTGGCACACCTATGGGTTCTCCCCTTTTTCCTATCATTTCTGACATTGTTATAGAGGATTTAGAAGAGAGAATGTTAAATTTTTTACAATTTCGGGTTTCTGCATATTTCAGATATATTGATGATGTCTTTATGATTGCATCTAAAGATAAGGTCACTCAAATTTTAAATTCATTCAATGATCAGCATGATAGACTTAAATTCACTATTGAATATGAGGAAAATCATTGTCTAAATTTTTTTGATTTATCGATCATCAATAAAGACAATACTATTATTTTAGATTAGTACCATAAGAAAATGTTTTCGGATAGATATTTATCATTCTATTCGAATTATTTCGCACGTCATAAAATAGGAACCATACATATAGCTTAGTTGATAAAGCGATCTTATTGTCAAATTCTACATTCTATAATAACATAGAATTTATAATAGAGAATTTGAAGGATAACGGTTATCCTCTAGGAATGATTTTTTATTACATTAATAAAAGGATAAAAAGTTGGCTTGTAAAAATCCACGATGGTTAATAACACCATTGCAGATAATGTTGACACTGATGGAGTTTTGAGAGAGATAATGGTTTTCCTGTATATAAGATCTATTTCTAATAAAATTACTAAGTCTATTAATAAATCCAAAAACATAATTGATTATAGGTGCTTAAACAAGTTTAATAAATTTATTAGAGTTCATAAAAACAAAAATCAACATAAAAATAATGTCATATATAAAGTAAATTGTAATAACTGCGATATTGTCCAAACGAAGAGACAATTGCAGACAAGAATTAAAGAACATCGTAATAATATAAAATTAGACCAGTCCAAGTATTCAGTAATCTCGAAACATATCACAGAAACTAATCACGACTTTGATTGGGAGAAAGTATTCTTGATTTTTAAAAGAATTATCGTAAAAGAAATATTCTTTCTGAAATACACATTAAAAAACAAAAAAACGATTTAAATTTAATTTTAATTTAAATTTATGAAAGATACTGAGTTATTGGATAACTCTTATTTTAATTTGACGATATACGAGAGAATATAAATGGTCACAGTTTTGAATAGACTTGTTTTTACTGTTTACTATTCGATTTTATTGACTTACTTTTATTTGACTTACACTTCACATTAGTTAATTTTCAAACGAGCAACAGTCATTATCTTTATTGTACTTAACCGGATTTTTTATGGAGAGTTTAGATTACAGTATTTTATATAAATTACCGTAAGTTATTATTTGATTCTGAACCTCTTTTTCACATTAATAATATATTATCTTAAATCTATTTGTTCTACAGAATATCATAAAACTCATAATTAAAGAATCAAATCGTTTGATACAAGTCTGTGACAAATTGGATTCTCGATCTCAATCTAGGAATTTGGCAAATCTATTTTATCGATAAACATAATTGATCTACTGTTGACTGAAGTATCCAAATGTTTCTAGCTTTTTATCATCTGGCGGAAATAATAAGCATAATCGCGTGCCTATCGTTCAAGTAAACTTTTGCGAGTCAACATCACATATAGCTTTTATGTTAGATATCGGTTTCGGGCCAAACATAATCAAGGAAAACTTTGCACCTAAAGACAGTATTGTCAATTATAACAGTATTCTAAAATTAAATAACATACTAACACAATGTCATGGCTATAATTAAATTAATATAATTAACAGACATTTCGGTTTACAAAGCCTTCTTCAGTGCTACAAATTCAGAAATACTTCAGTACAGAAATACAATCTTACATTAACGAATAAAGAATAACGGATACAAAATTTAAAAACCCTCAATGGTGAAGTGTCAAAGTATAAAAAAATATAAAAGAATATAAAAAAATATAAAAAAATTCGAACGTCAATAAGTTCCGCCAGAATCAAATCACAGTTACGTATTTCTAACGCGTTTTTGCTTATTGACCTTTTTTCGAAGTCGACGGGTGTGAGACTCGCTGTGTGAGGACCCCTGTGCCACACCCGACTTCGAGGGGTCGCCTTATTCATTTATCTTTCTCCGGTTGCTTACGATTCGTAATTCACAACTTTCAAGAAGATGCCCTTGTCCTTTACAGTACCGGCAGAATAATGAGTCTGAGGATGCTGCATTTTGCCTTATCTTAAATCGACAATATTTAGCATTATGCCCAAAATTGTTACAGATTTGACAGACAATTTTTATTTTATTAACTGCATTATGTTGCTCATTTTGTTTTTTCCAACAGTTATTAACTAAATGACTCGGCTTATCACATCACTGACAGATTACGGAGGATCTATTTTGATTATTGTTATTATTAATTCGACAACTTTTAGCGTTATGCCCTAATTTAGAACATATTTGACAAATAATATTATTTTCCTGTAAAATATTAACGGATTATCGTGCTTGAGAGCGAAATGTCGCGAAGCGACATTTGTCAGCGCTGTGTCCGCGTTTCTTGTAGATTTGATATATTAAAATCTCTGCTCCAAAATTAGTTAATTTTCTACAATTTAGAGCTAAATGTCTTTCTTTATAACAAATCTCAGACAGGTTTCTCGTAATTTATTCGTATTCAGCGCTTTACTCGGTGTACTTTTTTGATTCTGTCGTAAATCTGTCATCGAATAGAATTCTCTTTCTATTCGTAACGTATCGGTTACCATTTCTTAAACATCTGAATTTCTCAAAGTTAATCTTTGCTCAATGATTTTAATCCTCTAATAAAGCACTTACACATGTCTTTTTTTAAACATGATTTAATACTTTGATCGGAAAGGGCATTTCCCGAAATTTTAAGGGCTTCCATTATTTGTTTTCCTGAAATCTTTATCCAATTCGCGTATGTGATTACGTCCTCTTCATTCTTTAATAAATAAGACCTAACTCGCCTTGCAGTTAGTACATATTTTTTGAAGCGCTATAAACTTGTTTTAAATATTTGGTTAATTGTGCCACACTGTTGAAGTCCTGATCTTGTATAGTGCGACACGCTTCACCCGCAATTCTCATTCTTATGATTTTTGTGAATTGCGATTCGTTCAGTAACATGGATTTTGCTTCCTTGCATCCCTCGATAAAGTAGTTAAAAAGGATGTTTTTGTCGTCGAAAAGGGGTACAGCTTCGACAGCATATTTTAAAGTAGTCTATATATATATATACGAGGGGTATCCAGAAAATAAGTTCCGTTTGTATTATACGTTTAGTAAGGTCGATGTATGAGCGAGCTGGCAACACAGCATTGAAGAGAGGAAGCTACCGAATAGAATGAGCGGTGTTCGGCGTCAGTAGCTCGTGAAACACGGTCAGGAGAGGTTATCAAAATGGAGTCCTCCACTTCGCGTCCCGCCACCTCCATTCCGATTCCTTCTCGAGTTGTTTTGCGCGGCATCATTCAGTTTCTTTTTGCTCAAGATTTTAAATCGGTTGATATTCACAAACAGCTTGTTTCTGTATATGGAGAGAGTGTGATGAGTGAATCTATGGTGCGGAGATGGGTCCGAGAATTTAAGGCAGGAAGACATTCGCTTGAAGACGAAAGTGGGAGAGGCAGACCCTCCCTTATCACGGATGAGTTGACGACAAAAATTGAAAATGCGATTCGCAATGATCGTCGTTTAACTTTAGATGAACTCCACAACCTTTTTCCAGAGATATCCCGAAGTCTTATCCATGAGATCGTTTCAGAAAAACTCGAATTTCGCAAGGTTTGCGCCCCTGGGATGTTTTGACCCACCCACCGTATAGCCCGGATCTAGCACCATCGGACTACCATCTTTTTACGAAACTGAAGGAGTCCTTGGCCGGAAAACGCTTCCAAAGCGACGAGGAAGTTCAGACAGCTGTAACTAACTGGACTAAAGAACTGGCGGGAAGTTTCTATGCAGAAGGGATTTCGAAGCTTGTTTCCAGATATAGCATATTGTTATTAAGTTTCTTTACAGTCAAATTTGTTTATGTTTAAAATCAAATACAATAGTTCGTTTAGCCTAATAAACTTGTGGAGGTGTGCGTGTGTGTATGTGTGCGTCGCGATTTACATAAGTATGGATCTAGATTTAAATTCAGAAAAATTTATAACTATGTGTGTGTGTGTGTGTGTGTGTGTGTGTGTGTGTGTATGTGTGTGTGTGTAGGGGTGAATAGGAGAAGAGGAAAATAGGGTTATTGGGAATTGGAGACGAAGAAGATGGTGCAGGAGCACATTGGGATGAGGTGCTTATAGAAAACGGTGTAAGAGTTTCCTGGAATATAGATAGTCACTAACTTATCTCCTTCATTGGAAGTGGAGGAATACAGTCTAAAGAGCCGATCGACACGAGATCTGCCTGATATGGAGGAGATAGGAGTTGATTTAAAGGAGGAAAGGGAGGGAATCGCTCTTCGAGAGGAGGGAGAAGAAATTGTTCTTCGAAAAAAGGAGGGGGAGGGAATCATTCTTCGAGAGGAGGAAGGAAATAATTGAGGATTTCCTGGATAATGGGGTCGATGACAGCGGGAATGGTCTATGAGTTGTGATTGTTCTGAGACTAGCGATATTTCTAAGTAATCATCATTGGTCGATTGTGGCGGCACGCTTCGGCTAGGTGGACGGCTCCGCTTATTTCTTCTGACATAAGAGATTCGTCCCGATGGTTTTTTGGAAAAACGAACACGCACTATAATCGAACCGAAGGATTTAATATATGTATGGGTCCGTTAATTACGTATGAGTATGTATTCATACATATACATAGGCTGCTGGAAAAGTTTCTGCAATCTAATACTTCTAATGGCACCAATATTCTGCTACTATCATATCCGTAAAATTAGACGTTTTTAACCTATAATTCAGTTGACAGTTTGTACCCAAGCCAACTAGTTTTGTTTGCATAGTATTTTAAAAGAAGTTATTTTGTGAGAAAATGAAAATTTCAACTAAAAATTTTCGGGCAATGACTTTTTACGATTACAAATGTAATCTAACTCCGAAACAATGCATCGATCGACTTTATTTGGCTTTTGGGGATGAAGCACCATCCAATAGGACTGTTTATAATTGGTTTGCCGAATTCCAGCATGGACGTACCTTTCTTTATGATGAATTCCGTGAAGGTCGTCCATCCACGTCTGTTGTTGCTACTAATGTTGATGCTGTGCGTGAAATGATTGAGCGAGACCGGCATATGACATACCGCGAGATTCAGGCATCCTTAGGCATTGATATGAAAGCAATACATACGATGCTTTTGCATGATCACTTGAGCGCACGGAAACTTCGCATCGTTGGATCCCATACAATTTGACCGAAGCTCAAAAACAGGCTTGTGTTAAATGGAGCAAAGAAATGTTCAAGAAATTCAACCGAGATCGGTCAAATTTGGTCTACAACATCGTTACTGGAGACGAAACATGGATCTATTTGTATAAGCCCGAAAGTAAACAACAATCCACTGTTTGGGTATTTCAAAATGAACCGAAACTAACAAAAGTTATTCGTTCACGCAGTGCTGCCAAGCAAATTGCTTGTTTCTTCAGTTATATCGGATATGTGGCAACCGTGGCTTTAGAGGATCGAAGGACTGTAAATACTGATTGGTATACAACAATTTGTTTGTCAGAAATCATAAATGAATTGCGTAGAACAAAC
>NW_011626982.1:424307-470861 GCF_000204515.1 Acromyrmex echinatior
GAGAAGCATCAGACTTTCTCGGACGCCAATAACAACCTCTGGCGGAGGCACAATATAGCGAAATTAGAAAATTTAAATTAAAATTTGTTGACGTACGTTGACGGATTTTGGTGACGTATTCTGTATGTATATATATATATATATATATATATATATATATATATATATATATATACATACAGAATACGTCACCAAAATCCGTCAACGTACGTCAACAAATTTTAATTTAAATTTTCTAATTTCGCTATATTGTGCCTCCGCCAGAGGTTGTTATTGGCGTCCGAGAAAGTCTGATGCTTCTAATAAACAGTCATATTCTCAAAATGGCGGCGATGTTGAAACCAAGTATAATCGAAGAGCCGCGATCATCGAAGGCCTTCGCGCTGGGCGCTCAGCAACGGAAATAATTCGGTTCTTTGGATATGGATACCCGAGATCAACCGTTTATGACGTTGTAGCAAAATATACAGCTTTAGAACAATCCAACGAAAATTTCAGTATGCCAGTGAGGAAAAGTCAAAAAAACGCACCGCGAAAATCCCCGCAGTCATTGAAAGGGCTCAAACGCTGATTTCGAATAACTCAGGGCAATCGTTGTGAAAATTAACATTGATTGTTGGTGTAAGTGAGCCAACAATGCGTCGAATTGGAGCAGGACCTTCGATACAAATCATTAAAGATACCTCTCTGAGGCTGCCAAGATAAGCCGAACTGCTCGCCTTGGCTCCCATTCTGGTCTTCCAGCAGCTCAGATTTAAATCCCTTGAACTACTACGTATGGAGCGTAGTTGAAAGGATCACAAATAAATCTCTGCATCCCATGTAGCGCTGTCCATGCCGACGAATGCTGCCTAATAGCGGTCCTTAATGACGTCACATTGGGATGCCGAGACTTATTTGTGATCTTTTTAACTACGTAGTAAAAAAGATCACGAATAAAACTCCGTACGTAATAGTCCAAGGGATTTAAATCCACACATCTCCTCGTATAGGTACATACACGTAAATATATATATATATATACTCATACAAGATGTGTGGATAAGTGGATGAGACCGACTTAAATTGTTTAGCTGCGCGAGATTACTTGGTTACATCCACAAACCCTCGGGTAAATGTTGAGAAGGCCCGCTTTCCATACAAGAGTGCCAGGAGGGGTAGTCCAGTGAGTCAAGATGGTTTCAGAGAGCACACGGCGTAATTGAACACTGAGATGCGCGACGAGCCAAAGCTCTGATTTGTACGAACTGACGCGAACTGACTTTTTTGTGTACTGACGTGAACCGGGTTAGCTTGATTTTGGTACTAACGCTCTGCGCCTCTGCGGGATCTCTATTCATATCCCAAAAAAAGGGCGTATCCTTTGTCTAGGATGCAATAATTAGTTGCGATGTCACGCGAGATTTTTATAGCGTCCTATCGTTGTTAATCTAAAGTGCGTCGTTAGAGGGATTTTGAGGAGAAAAGAAATGATTTACGTTTTTTTTTTAAAGAGGCAAGATTGCCCCAGACGGATGACGAATATCCTTGCGGAAAATATGACTAGATAAACAGATGATTACCGTGCACAACTAGTTTTGCGTGCAGAGCAAACATGATCAATCCAATCTTAAATAACACTACCGTGGGAAGTTATCCCATAAGTTTTATGATTTTTTTTAAATACGTGGCGCCTGTTTTCTTAAGATGAAATTGTTGATCAACCTGGGATGACAAAGCTTGGATTTTTACAATTGCGTGACTTAGATGCATTTATAATGTCTTTCGCAATCTTGTCACTTTTTGGGCCTGCATTAAAGTTGTTATTCCTTCTGGGTTGATTGGCATTTACGAGTTTTCGCGGAGCTTGTCCGGTCCCTCTTTTCAGTTCTGTCAGACCGTTATCAGAGGACTCCACTCGAGTCTTATAGACGCCAACTGTAGTTGCAACATAGAGCTGACTCTTTCGAAAGAAAAGAATCGTAGCGTTTATAGAATGTAACATTATATTATATTCTCTTTTTACAATAAATTATACAATCTGAGATAATATAATATATTTTTAATTAACCACGAATCTACTATTCTCCGATATTGACATTTGAATTTCCCGCGTTTTGAACAAAAGGCGGAGCTATGATATAGAATATTACGCTGGTTTCAAGAATAAAAGGAGCAGGGACTAGCAGTCCAGTTTTCTGTAGTCAAAAGTCGAAGTATCGTTCGTAGATCCAGGCCAACTGCGAAGAAATAAATAATGTTACTACATCTGATCTCTGCATCTTCGTCAGATCCCACTATGTCTTTTTCTCTTTTTGTTTCGATGCATGGGGCAACATCAAATGTCAAGCAAAGATCAAACGTAATTTTAAGAGTTTATTAGAGTACGTATTACGACATTATTCAAAATTGATTTCTATTGGAATTATTCAATTATTCCTTAGATTTCTATTGTGTTTTCTAGAACAAACGGAATATTCCGTAGTGTCTTGAGAATTCCGCCAAGCTATACATTGGTATAAATATTGTTGGTACAAATTTGTATTTATTTATTTATTTATATTTATATATTGATTTGTTCATTTATCAGGAAAATATGCTTTAAATATAATTGTATATATATTGACATCATAACCCAGACAGCACAACGTCCATTGGATATCCAAATCTGGTCTTCATTTAGTCCGAATATCAATGGACTTAGTACGAATGTTTTAAAATTTTCAACGTACAAAATAAACATTTGAACATTTAAAAGATGTTCATCTCATGCAAAATTTTTTTAAATCTGTTCACGACATGTTGCTTTCGTTGATTTGACAAGTGAAAATTTTTTTAAGCTCGAGCGAGAAGTTTCACTTTTATTAGTATGTACGGACGTCTTTTGAACGTCCCATAGACATTCCTAAGACATCTGTGCTGTATTGAAAATTTTCAACGACAAAAAATTTATAGTGGATGGCGGTATGCAATTGGATGGATGACCGTTTCGAAGCACTAAAATTAGTTTCCCGAATTCAGGGAAAAATATTTTTTTTTAATTATATTGTAATTTTATGATTATGTATTCTAGAATAAGATATTAATCAATAATTATACTCATATAAAAGTTATTTTATCTTGATTGTGGTTTAAAATTCGTTTAATATATTAATTTAGTCCATTGCGCCCTAAATGGACTTTTTAAAAACGTTCATTTTAGGTCGCAATGGACTAAATTAATATGTTAAACAAATTTTAAACCACAATTAAGACGAAAAAGAAGTATTGCCTTTCTGTGACCGGCTGTACAATTATAGAAAATTATTAAAAATTACACAAATCTTGCAATATTTTATAATTTACATATGAAAATTCTGAATTTTTAGAATTTCTGTATTATTTTATAATTCAGAAAATATTTCAAATTTTTTTACGAATCTTATGTACAATCTTTCAGAATTCATATATATATGAAAAATTTTATATAAAAGTATAGATATTTTGAGTATATATTTCTGAAATGTTTTTTTTTCAATTTTTATTATAACTTCTACTCACTCCAATGAACGTGTTAAAGTGAATAGAAGCTAGGGTAGGACAGAGTCTCTCTAGTAAGAATCAAATTATAAGAGGCACCGATCTCTGATTGGTCAGATTTCGAGTCTTTTTAAACGCCGCCATTTGCAGATACTTTCGATAGGGTAGTGAATCTGTGAATTGGTGTTTTATCGTGTAAAAGGCGCGAACGCAAAATCGGACTATCAACTGTCAACCAAATTGTGAAATTGTGCTGCTTCCGGCCGGTACTTGACATCCGGCAATGACGTCTTTCCGGTCTTATGTCTTAACTCTTATTTAGAGGAATTCTAAGATAGGAGCATGCGACGCGAATAAACGTTGGTAATACTACGCAGTACATGATAAAAAGAGAATCTAAATGATGTATGTGCGACGAAGACAACTAAGGTTGGCTAAACTGAATTTACGAACGATCACTGAGCAAGCGAGAATGAGACGCTTGCAAACTGAGCACACCTATAGCGTATTCGATTTACTGATTCGACCCGACTCCGAGTCAATGGTCTGTTCTGTTTAGCTGCAAAAGAAGAGCAGCTAAAAAGAACAGAATGTTGATTCACAGTTGAGTCAACTCAGTAATAGCGTTTTCCATTAGGAAAACTGATGGAACACTGCATATTGATTGCAATTGTGTTGTTTCTTTGTGAAAACTAGTTCAGTGTTTAATGTTTAATTGATAAACTGGTGCAAAAAACTTGCACTGAGTTCAACTTTTGCTCTACTGTCTTCGAAGTCGATGAAGACTAGTGTGAGTTGAAATTGAGGTGGATTTAGTCCGTAGCGTATCACTACGAAAACCTTTCGTGCATAGTAATGCGTTTATTATAGACTTTAATACTTGAAAAATGTAATAAAAATCCACAAAGCAATTGTTTTTTATGTAATGCAATTCGTGAAACTTATAGAGAAAAGAAAATTTATCTGAAATGCCACATTAGCCTCCTGGAGGATTGCTGAATAATATATATTTCTTGCATTTCACGCCAAGATTCGTACATCCTATTGTCACCGTTTTTTTTCCACGGAGATATGGTGTTGAGGATTTGTGAACCTCACTGATTAGACTGGTTCTAATTGCAGAAATTTTTATTTATTGCATATTTTATTTATTATATATAATGATCTCTAAACTGCATATCAGCTTTTCTTTACATGCTTCTTCACATTGACGACCATGATCGATCTTTTTACATCTCGATCAATGCGAGCTCTCGCGCGCTGCTCCCTCTGGTGATCTAATTATTTCTCATACGCTCGAGCACTATGGCCGCTAGGCGTCTCAGTTCCAATTAATCTATGGTTCTCTAATAGATTTAAAATTAAATTATATCTTATAACAAAATCTGAAATTAAAATAAAATTAGAAAGAGTATCACCCTTACATTCTGGCCCACCATGAAAGGCCAACTTTCAAATAAAACGTCAGCGATCCACGAAAATTTCGGTAAAGATTAACTATCTAATATTAAAATATAAAAACAATATAGAATAATTAAATCGATTATTGATTAAATATAGAACATTATAATTTACACTCTTTAGGCCTTAGATCTCCTCATAGGTCCCACAGTTCAATGGAAGCGCACACAGTTTTCTTATAGGTCTTTTATATATTCGATATGCTGTCTTGACAGTGACCATACGATCACTGCCCAGGTGAAGTTCAATTATACGTTCTAAACTCCATTTGCTGAGAGAATTTGATTCGTCCAACAACCATTGTACCAACTGTTGAATCATGGTACCATTTGGTGAGCATTTGCAGTTGATGCAAATATTCTCTTTGCCAATGCGACAAAAATGCTGACGAACTCGTTGCTGATGTTACCAACGTGATAAAGTGTTAACAGACATGTTTAGCAAATTTCTCTTCGAGCAGGCTCGACTTGTGATTCTCCGAGCAAAAAGTGAGCTGGGGTTAACGCAATCAAATTGTCAGGATGAGAAGATAAAAGGACTAAAGGACGAGAATTCAAAACTGCTTCTATTTCGATAAACAATGTGCTGAACTCTTCGTAAGTCAGTATCCTGTGGAGAGCGCCCTACACTGAGAGGTTCTTTAGGCTAGATACTAGATGGGGTGAAAAGTAACCTCCTTGACCGCCAGAATGCGCCACTACTGCAAAAAAGTTTATGGTGCCTTGTAGTCCGTTCATATTTAGGCAGACATGCCAAGTGGCAGTGCGATACTGCCCTTAGTTTTGTTTTGAGAGCTGATTGTTGTTGACGTGTTTGCGAAAACGATTTTCGTTCTCTCATAAAACATTATTTTTTGAGAGGCAAAACGGCGAAGGAAACAAAAGAAAAGTTGGATAAATATTATGTGGCTAATACTCCGTCAGATTACACCGTCAAATATTGGTTTCGAGAGTTTCGTGGTGGCCGCAACTCCACTACCGATGAAGTCCGCAGCGGCAGGCCCTCCGATGCGGTTACCGAGGAAAATGTCAAAAAAATACATGAAATGGTGTTGGCTGACCGGAAAGTGAAGGTGCGCGAGCTAGCAGATGCTACAAAGATTAGTACTGAGCGAACACGCCATATTTTGGGCGAGATTCTGCATAAGAAAAAAATTTTTTTCATTCCCAAGGAGGTTACTTTTCACCCCACCTAGTACACGCCGAGTCGCGAACTGTTCGAGAGAGAGTTCCGCAACACGATAACTGTTCTTTTCGCGATAGCATAGGACTTTAGACGAATATTGACTGGATTGTTAAATGTGATAGCGTTATTGTTACAAAAGAAAACGCAAGACCCTTTCGGAATCTGAAGAGCAGAATCGAATTATCAATGGAAATTACAAGTATAGAGAAATTGCGCGTAACGCGAGAGTTACAAGTATGGAATTATAAGTACGAAGAATTTACAAGTACCGAAATTATATATAAGATTATAAGTACAAAAAATTGTAAGTTACGCAAAATTTATAAGTATAGTGAAGTACAAATAGGAATTTTATAAGTACGAAGACTACGATGAAAATTCTAAGTCCTCATTGAGACTTAACCGTTGGGCTACTGAGATCGAAAATTTCCAAGTGTCGGAACGTGTCGTGCTTACTGTGCTACTGTGAATCGAGAATGAACAGAATGAGCTGACGGCTAAGAATAAGCGAAATGAGAGATCCTCGGTTTATACACTCTAAAGGGATGACGTCTTGCGGAAAGAGGGATAATTTCGAACGTAATTCTAGAATATTCTACAGATTTTCGTTTGCCAATTACTCGCTAAATTTTAACGATATCGCTATTCCATGGGTATGAGATGAATCTCTGTGTTTGACTTCGTCGCTTGATGTCCTTATAACAATCGAAATGCACTTGCAACTGTTTGCTATAGAGTTTGCTGTTTTTATACACGCTTTTCGCGTATCTACTCGATACGCTAAGTTGGATTGCTCATGAAGCTCCGAGTATTCTGTGCTCAATTCCGATAATTGATAATTATAATTAATGCGAGACGTCGCTAACTGTTTTTGTGTTTTCACTCAATCTTTTAGTTTATGAAAATCCTGTGTGTATTTTATGACGCAATTATGTGACTTTTATAATAATCAGTTGTCTTTAATTTATTATTTGGTGGTTAAGGAGGGGAGATCTTCCCTCCTTAATATTGTGTTTTTGAAATGAATACAGTTTCTTTTCTTTAACTGTTTATTTAAAAGATAATATGTTATAATAGCAAGAGTGATAATAGCGGTTCACGCGGTTGGCGTGTGATCCATGGTGAAGGGATCGTGCTTGCAACTCGATTAGCTATGCACGTATAAGCCATGTTGTTCCTAGCTATAGTATGTGCTCTAGAATGATGGCCGGTTTGTTAGTTTTTGACAGCTGGACGTTACATATGTATAATTTATATTAAATTTTATAATAAGCACACGCAAAATGTAAATAAATATCTGACAATAAACATTAATTAATGTTTAAAGCTTGTCTCATTATTTTCTATTTTCTTTATCTAAAATCTACTTTCACTACTAACATTTATTTTACAAAACCCGGAGATTGTTACGCGGAATCATATTAGTATTGTTCGTTTTATCTCTCGGGAGTTGCTCGAGGTCGTTCCGAATGAACCTACTGTACTTGAAATATAGGATTCAGACTAAGTACGACATTGTTATAATGAATGTCGAACATCGTATAACGAATGTCGTACATAGTGTGATTCCTACATTTCAAGTACGCTGGGTTCATTCGGAGCAATCCCGATCAGATCTCGAAAGACAAAACGAACAATGCTATTAACTTCAACGATGAAAAAACTGGAAACTTACGTCCGATTCAGGAAACTTATGTCTTATTACCGACCAATACCTTAATAACACAGGAACATCCTATGGACATCCTATGGACGTCCTATCGGCTAAATGAAATGTCCACAGGACGTCCTATTGTAGTCCAAGGACATCCTCATGACATCCTGTGGACTATGAAATGAGCGCCTCATTATGTCCTATATACATCCACTGGACGTTCATTGTGGTATTATCAGGAATTAATTTAGGATATATTTAGGATTATTTTAGGACTTTCAGGACGATTGCAAGACTATTTCAGGATGTATTAAAAGTAAAATAAAATGATCACATCTACTCACAGAAACTGGTGTCTAGAAAGTATTTTCCACTGTTCAAGTGTTGTGAAAAGCTGGTCGATTGTAAACGTGGTCAAATGTAACCGTGGTCACTGTAAGAAATAAGCGAGAACACGAGAAAAATATCAGGGCGCTCCGAGTCTTGAACCAAGGCTTCAATCCTGAACCAAGTCTCTCTTCCGAGTTGATAGACTTCCATCCTACCACACAGCCCTAACGCTGATAGCTTTTCTATTGTGCTTATTTCCTTTAGTTTCTTATACTGCACTCTTAATTTTTAGATGATGAAACTAACTTAATTTATATATAAATATATTTAATATATGTTTTGTTGTTAGCACATGATCAAGTTAAATAGCACATATTAAAGAAAAGGACAGGAACATTCCATTGAAATATTTAAAACTGATTCTTTTAATTAATGTAAATATTAAGTTGTTTATAATTTTGTAATATACATATATACTTATATAGATTTCAAAAATTACGAATGCTATATTAAGTATGTGATATATGAAATGGTTAGACGGAAAAAAAGAATATTGAATTGTACTATATATGGAATTTTTCCCATTAGAAACAATAATATACAATACAAATTAAATATAAAGAATTAAAACGCAATTATTAATGGACAATAAGATTAACCGTAATTAAAGCATTGGAATATTAAATTACTTTTAGAAATAAATCAAATATATGTATATACAAATTATTTCTAATTATCCGTAATCGGAACACACTACAATAATTCCTACACAGCATATTTTATCCGAAGGATGTCCAAACGATCTTCTGAGATTGTCCCACAATGTCCTGAAGCTATCCCAAGGATATCCTGAGGGTATCCCGAAAATAATATCCTAAGGATGACCTCAGGACATCCAGTGGAGGTATAAATGTTCTTAAAATGTCTAGGATCATCCTTAATATGTCCTGGGACATATTCAGAATGATCCTGAGGACGTCTTGTGCTGTTAGGGTATCTATATCTATCTTTCATTTGGACATTTCGAAACCTAATCTAAATAACAAAAACTAGATGTGACCTGTCTTATTCATAATATAAGTCTGTGAAACTTCATGGTAAAAATAAAGTTAAATCATTAAATCGTCTCACGCTCATGGTATCCGGAGCAAGAATATGATTCGTTCTGTCATTTTGTTTTACGGCAATCCATAGCCAATAAAAATTCTGACGGAGTTATCCAGACTCTTACTCTAGGGACTCTAAGCATACCATGTAATCTTTCCATCATAGATTCAGAGTATAGTCCTTAAGGTTACTATTATAGAAATTTTATCTGTAGCAGCCTGTCCGGATCCTCATACTGGCAACAGCGCTTTGACACCAAACGCTGATTGGTAATAGAGATAAATCTTATCTCCATAACCGATTTTTAACCAAACTGCGTTCGTCAGTATGCTAAGGATCCGGGCTAAGGGCTGCAAACAAAATTTCTGTAACAGTAACCTTAAGACGTGAACTTAAGCCGATGAGCCAATTAAAATATTACTTTAGTTCTACGTACTTTAACGGAAATAGAAATAGCAGTAAATTTATCCATAAGGCGAGTTTCAGACTGTGGTCAAAGTTTCGCTACAAATGCTTTGAAGCATTTGATGGAGCAATTAGAAGAAAAAATTTTACAAATTGACTGATTAAAAAACGCTTCAAAGCATTTGCATCGCGTTGAGCGTACCCTCAATCGGTTAAAACTCGCCTTATAAATAAGTTTACTGCTATTTCTATTTCAGTTAGCTCAGATCTACAATAGATTTTTAAGCCTTAAGGCATAAGAAATGGATGAATCACAATCGATTATTTTTCTTGCATTCGACTGTAGTTGATCAATTTCTTACGGCTAAAGACTTAAAACACATAGGCTCATATTCAGAACGCACCTTTCTTGATAAAAGCGCGCTTTTATTTCTAAAATTCTATAATATGCGTAATGTAAATTATAACATGTTAGCGCGCTAACATCATTGCAAGCACATTCTGAATTCGGGGCCCTATTGTAGATCCGGGCTCAGAGTACGTATTACGTCTCAGGATATCATCCCGTATAAATCGGAACGAACGGAGCGGATTTCTTATTAGAAATCAGCCCATTAGCATTCCGTTCCGTAAGTTTTTCTATTGTATCGGAACCACCGGAATCATGGCCGAAACAGTATAGAAATAATACGGAATCAATGGAATGTCACGTTGATTGCAGACTATCAATCCAGCTATTGTAAATGATTGAGAATTTGACAACTTCGAAGAAGAAAATTAATAATAATTCTTATTTTTTAATATGATATACTCTTGTTTTATATACGTAATCTGTTTGAGATCGGTAATTCGAAAGAAAAGCAAGAATTCTTTCAGTCGACCGACATTACTTGTCATTGAACGCATGCATAAATTGAGCTCGTGATTTCATCTCGAGCATGATCTTAATCCTCGTTAAAATCATCGAATTCGTCGTTCTTTGTTCTTTTTAAAAACAATTCGTTACACGCAAACAAGTTGTCGTTACCGGCAACGAACAATCGAAAGTTCTAGAACGATTCAATTCGCGCACGCGAGCGCCGCGCTCCAACGAATACGTCACGCGCTGTCACCAATCCCACGCACGGATTTTCTGTCGCGCATGACTGTTACGTTGAACGTCGCTAGAAAAGAATCCAAAGCGCCAATCAATTTTGTACACCTAATACCACGTAATAATTACGATTGTGGCAAATTTTTATTGGATTTCTTCCAAGAAGAAAGCCCAGACCGAAAGTAATAAATGATTCGATCTCGCCGTCCCTCAGGGCAGATTGCTTAGATAGTTTACATCGCTTACACCGTTTACACCGTTTAGAGTTCTTAAAGTCATAATCTCGCTTCGTAAAATCGCCGTGCTAACCGCTTAGTGAAATCGCGATAAAACGAATCTTTCGAGAAGTGCCGAGAAAATCGCCGAGATTTTCCATTACCGCAATACCAAAATATCATTTGGTAAAGGTGACCGCATTCAATATTCTGTTAATCTAATATTTAATTAATTATATTTTTTGACTCTGTAACTAATCATATTAAAGAAAATTCTTTTGTTAAATTACAAAGAAACGGAGTTCTCTTTACTGTCGCGTATCATATCAACCTTGTGCTGTTTTCTCACTCGAACCTTTCCGCGCGGTGCGCTCTCGCACATTTTTTTGGTCCTTCGAGCCGGATTTGAAATAACGAGAAAGACAGTTAGACAAACGCCGCATCACTCTAAAATTTCACGTCATCGCTCTCTCTTTGATTCGCTCTCGCACATAATCCAACTAATGCTAGCAAAATAATAGAATATTCGACCGGACATCTTAAGGTAAGAAAGTTTCTCTGTCGGCACCTTTGATGTTAGTATTGGCCAAAATAGAATGCGTATGCGTGAAATAAGTAAGTTGCCCAGCGTTGTCACAGTTACCACCTAAATTTCTTTCTCTTTTTATTCTTTTTTCACTCTGTCAAAATTCCTCGCAAAACTCACTAGATTTATTCGCATCGCAATAATGAATTCATTGAAATGAGTAAGTAATTGTAAAAATAGATTGGAGCATATTAGAGCATGCGACGCAAATAAATCTAATATTATAATTGTTAGGGAGAGGACCATGGTGCCCCCGTTGCGCTATGTGGAGCACTATTTTCTTTTTGAAATCTGTGTCTCCTGCCTTGTGGCTTATCTGTGTCGGTATTGACAGCGTGTGATAAAAATGAAATACACTCTGCCTTGATACAAGACCTCTTTTTATTATATTTGAATTACACTCGCGTTGTACATTATAAAAATAAAATTAAGTAATAAAAATCTTGTGCACCATTCGTACATGTGTTAATCGCGAGGAGGTCGCACACGGAATCGACTAGAAAACCATCTGAGAAGCGCGGCGGTTACACGCAGGCAGCATAGTCGCGCTCATGCCCTCCCCTTCGGTGGGCCCCGTCAGCAACACGACATGTCGCTATCACGCTGCTATCACGTCGCAAAGCCAATGGGCTGGTATCAAGCCTGCTGAGCTACACTAACACTGACAAGCGCCAACAACAACAATGAAATAATTTAAACTTTATGAAAATTAATAAAAATAAATTGTAAATATATTTAAAAATAAAGAAAAAAAAATAGAAAAATTAGGAAAAATATTAAATTAACTAAAAAATATATATTTATATAAAGAAATATTATATAATTATATATCTATATAATTATATATCTATGAAAATATTATGAGAAAGCTAATATAAAAGAAATGTATACATATATATTACAGATATTATATACATATATAAAAAAGAAGTTTAAAATACAATAAATAAAAAGAATCTTTCTTGCTCGGTTTTCTATGTTACTTTTGTTCACTTTTCACTTTATCACTTTTTTACAAAAATTAGACCAATCTCTCGAGGTTTCTCACACATTTCATCAAATGGACAATACACGTAATACTTCCCTCTAAATTTCTATTCTGAACCATGTATACTTGAAAGACAAATGTTTAAGTGGAACATTGAAACGCTCATTTAAATGAGAGAGAGAGAGAGAGAGAGACAGAGAGAGAACAATAAAAAAAGGAAATGAGACGGGGCAACTTACTTATTTCACGTATGTACACTCAATTTTGGCCAATATAAAATCAGGAGAGTTGTGCTACTGTATATATTGTATACCATGAATTGGAATTTGCCGCCAATGAATGTGTGTCTCACATATTCGCGCGCACCCATCGACACTCGAATCTTGGCAGTTAGTCCATCCTCTACACTGTGGTTACATAGTACATGTTGCGCATTCGCTATTTTTTCAGCATAGGGAAAGCGGTACCATCAAATGTCCTGAATGGTATGCTTCGTCGGAAAAGAGAAATTATTAAGGGATCTTACAGCATTATATTCATTTAGGGCTCCCTGAACGTTTCGAATCCTGCAGCGCAAAGATTTGTACATTTTGGGCTTATTCCAGCGAGCGATCCCACCACCGCTCGAGGCTCGACAGCCGAGCCGCCGAGCACTCAAGTGACGCTCTGGATCAGGAGCATCCCTATATCAGAAATATACTGCAAGCGCATCTTCCGCCAAATTATTATTGGAACATGTTTTATTAAATAATTTATTTCTATTAACATAAAAATTTCTATTGTTAATTTATTCATTGTTCCTTAATGATATACTTATATCTTAACGTAGTTTTCTAATACATTACATAATTATTATAACGTATATTTCGACAATATCTTTCATCACCCGTGAGGTACTATTGTAAGATGCGTTTTTTTTTAAATGTGATTTCCCCAATAGGCCTATTCCGCAAAAAGAAGAATCAAAAAGAAAAATTAAAATTTTATTATATATCGTATAATAAGATATATAAAAGCCACATTCGAGTATTTGATTCTTCTCACAATCGTTCGTTCGCATTCCAATGAGTAAATTGTCATTTGCGCTTTGGAGACGCCTCATTCTTTGTGTAAACATTGACTGTATTCAGAGTTTTCATTTTCTTGTATATTTATGCTGTTGCAATAAAATGTTATAAGTCAATAAATCAAATTTTCGCACACTCTTAAATATCGGAATAGCACGCCTTGACACATTTCTTGTTTTTCGCAATAAATTTAACATTAGTAATAACACTATTTCTTCATCCATCGTTGTAGATTTACAAAAAAAGTTTCTGAATATTTATTTCAATTTTTAGATTCAAGCAACTCAGCTGAATATATCATTCCATTCCGTAAAAATGTTCTCTACCCGTCCCATTCAGTTTAGTAAAAACGGAACGGAATGTCGCGTCGATTGTAAGTAAATATGCTTGATTCATCGATGTTTTGTTATTTTGGGCAATTGAAATAATAATACACATATAATTTGTGCAATTATCTTGCCGATAATATTGTTGTGAATTGTCTAAAATACTGAATTGTAATGATGAAATATATTTTGTAACCAGATTCCGTTCCGTTTTTACTAAATGGGACGGGTCAAGAAAACTGTTACAGAACAGAACTGACATGCATTGAGTTGAAAAAAAAAGTGAAAGAAACATAAACAATACTTTATAATATTAAAACAGTTAACTTTAACGGGAAAGTACGCATATGCTCTCTAGACGCGAATTTGTTATTTGAACTACGTATTTTTAGTGAAGTTATTATCTTGACAATACGCAATCTTTTCATTTCTACATCTTGGACTTTCTTCCATGTCTGAATTTTGGCTTGGAGACAGTATTCATTGAGGAGGCCCATAACCAGAATAAAGAAAATTTTAACGTGGCTGAAAATATAAAATCTTGAAACATGGATGAAAAAACAATCTTATTAGTTATATTAAAAAAATTACAAACGGCGAAAAATTTGCTAACTTGGCGTGCTGTACCGATGTTCGAGAGAGTGCGAAAGTTGTACTCAAGGTACATTGTTTTATTACAAAAATAAAAAAAACATGAGAATGAAACGGAAATTCTGAATACGACCAATGTTCACGCACGAAATGAGACATTTACAAGGTATAAGTGACAATTTAGTTCTTGAGATGCAAATGTTTGATCGTGAAAAGTTTTTTAATTATTTTAGAATGACTCCAGAATTATTTGAAGAACTGCTAACGTTAGTTGGACCAGAAAAAAAAAGTTTGTCGAATCCCAATTTCATCTCATACAAGATTGCAGTTGACTTTGCACTGATGAGCATCCGGTGACAGTTTAGCATCTCATTCATATGCATTTCATATTGCATCCAATACAGCATCTAAAATCGTAAGAGAGACTTACACTGCATTGTGGGAGGTCCTGAAGGATATAGTTTTTCTGCAACCCTGAAAATTGACAAAAGGTTACTGATGAATTCGAACAAATCTGTCAATCTCCAAACTGTGTTGGCTCTATAGATGGAAAGCACATTATCATTCAGGTATATATCTGATATGAGTATCAATTGCACACGAGCCAATCATAGCGCTAAAAAAAAAAATTAAAAAAAATTCCGCCAAAGTCGTTGTGACTGATAGTGAGCAATTGCTACAGTGTGCAAGTGAACCACTTCCTCTGATATAATTTCATTTTTCATATATTTTTTAAAAAATCTGACATTATTGAATTCTTAGTAATTATAAGCACCACCGAATAGTGATTCATCCTGCTATAATTATAAAAGTAGTCACAGTATAAACCTACTAGCTGTGAATGCAAATTGTTGCTTCAGCTTCGTGGGCATTGGAGCAGAAGGGAGACGTAGCGATGTGGGTGTATTTGCTAGCACCTTGCTCGACTATTAAATACAAATTTATTTCAACTGCCTGCGGCCATGCATTTGGATGGTAGCGGATTCAAATTTTCGTATGTCTTAGTAGAGGACGAGGCATTTCCACTAACATCTTATATGATGCGGTCATACTCTCAGAGTGAGAACTTAACTATGACGAAGATAATTTTTAATTACAGATTAAGTGGCACGGAGAATAATCGAATGTGCGTTATTAGCGGCAAGAATGGCGAATTTTTCGTCGACTAATTGTTGCTCACATATTAATGGCCAAATTAGCCGTTCAAGCTGCAACGGCCATACATAATTTTATAAAACATGAACTTCAATTGGGAAGAATCGGAAAGAATGTATTTTGTTTTAAGTGGTAATGACCGAAATGTAATGTCAACTGGAATTGAAAATATACATAATTGCAGTGTACGAAGGAACGTTGAGGCTGTACAAATTAGAGATGCCTTTGCTACGTATTTTGAAATTTCAAACCCACTTGATTGACAGTGGAGGAAAGCTCTAAACAATGAATATTAAATTTTTATATAATAGTGGTATATTATAATTATATACAATATTATGTTATGTATCACATCTGTTATTTAAAAAATAGTCCCTCATGGAGAAACTCATTGGTAATTATGACAATGCGTTAGATAAGTAGTTTACTGTGAAATTTTGCGATTAACTCTCAATCATTATAAGACAATAAAAAAACCATTTTTTTTTTAATTATTAATAAAGATCGTACATATCTTAATATTTTGAACTTGACATACACAGTAGTGTAACAACAAAACTTTTATTTCTATCAAATCCAAATATGAACTACTCGTCAGGTTTTATTGAAATAGAAATAAATAATAGAATAAATTTTATTTTTTATTGTATAATGTATAACGTATTGGTAAAAAATTAAAGATAATAATAATAATAATACAAAAAATTTATAATCTTTGAAGTTCCTTCTCCGCCAATTCTTCGTCTTCTGCCGTGTGAACGAGACGCAGCTCTATTTGTATTCACCTTCTTCGAAGATAGCTCAACCTATACAGGATATCTCCCAACTGTTCCAGAAAACTGTCCACTGCATCTTTTTTTGGAGTATTTTCGGCAAACAACTGCTGCATATGTTGTCATGCAGAGTCTGCAAATCGAGATCATACTGTCTTCCTATAATACAAAAAATTCCATTTAATACTATTTTCCTACATTATTAAACCAAGCTGATTATCCATAAAAAACGTAAGACAATTATAAGGAACATAAATAAAATACTAAAAAATAATACAATATTAAAAATATAAAAAATATATTTAAAAATAATAAAAAATTATAAAATACTATATAATACTATAAAATGCTATATATTATTATATAATAATAAAATATTAAAAAATATAAGAAAATGCACAATCTAAAAAGATTAATTCAGACTATTACAGTCTATGAAGAAAATCAATTATAATTATTTATTAAATATAACTATTTATTAAAAATCGTGAAAAATATGAAAACATATCAGTTAATTATGGAAGTTTATGAGATATGTCGATTATTGGTTATTCAAAATTAATTTACCTTTTTGTTTTTTTTTTGTTAATCGTCTGCAATGAGTCGAACAGTTTCATAAATGTCTGGCGCGCTACAATCTGTTGGAGAAGACACATTGCTGAAATTCCGAATCATTTGAGTTTAATGTACTAGCTTCATCATGACATATGTTTCATGATAGAGAACTTATTGTACTAAAATTAAACAATAAAAACAAATAAGAAAAATATACCATATTTTTTATATTCTAAAGTCTATATTAGACAAATTATTACGCATGGTATTTCCTGTACAGCCTCATCTAGAAATTGCATTCTTAAATAGAAGCGGAAAGTACTTTTCTGTGGATGTCCCGTTTCCGCATCTGATCCGCTGCGTACGTTCACATAACCTTTCATTTTTTTGCGAGCTTTTGAGTAACAATCCCTCAGGTACGTCCATCGAGATTTCATCCATGCTACGTCCTTAAAAATTCCTAGTTCAAATTATGAATTCAGCTTACACAAAAGTACATTAGCCCATTTGCGAGTGCAGATTATTATCCGTATTTATAGTCAGACTTTGTACTTAAGGCTTCCTTAAATTTATCTTTAGGTGCTCAGTAGCCAATGAAATAATTCTTAGAGTATCCGAAGATAAATTTAAGAAAGCTTTAAAGGCCTGACTATGATATATGGGCGTAAGGCTTGTATTCAGAATGTACTTCTAAAAATGTTAGAGAGTGTTTTTGTCATTATATTTTTGTTTTTCGTCTAATGAATGATGCAGATAGAATGACAAAAACACACATTATATCTTTAGAAGCGCGCTCTAAATATGGACATAAATATACAATTATGAATACATAAAATGAAGTAAAATGATTTTATATTACCAAGATTATTAAAAACTTCATTCCACAACTCTTGTCGTATAAAAGGGCTTCGCTTTGAACTGGCAACTTTTGATTCCATAGACCTGGTCTTTGCTCAACGGCATCAATGAACATTTCATCCATGAGGTCCACTGAGTATGAAGTAGATGCATTACTATTCTCTGATGGTGGTGCATCCCTCTGCATACTTTCTCGTACTTACTTTACTCCTGTTTATATATAATATAAATAAATATACTTACTGAATATATTTAATATTTGAAAACTAATTATGAAAATATTTTCTTGCAAATAAAATTACTCATTATAGCACGGTCCTTCTCGTCGACAACAAGAATATGGATAAATTCATTGTAACTTTTGAAGCAGTTATGGGTTTGAATCTCTGCACAAGATCCGTACATTATCCACCTACAATAACCGCATTTTATAGCTTGTAAATATGAATATATGTAACATGAATTATATAATATTTGATGTCTGCAAAGAAAAAATTCATATATATTGAAAATTATACAATGAAAATCATATGAAAAAATGATGTGATAAAACTACATCATAAAAAAATCCATATAATATGTTCAGATAATGTAGTTCAAATAATATAGGGTGCTTTCGACACAAGAGTTGTTCTATCCTTAACATTCAGAGAATAACAAAGACAGGACGACACTTATGTCGACTTGTGTCATCAAATGGAAAGCTTCCAATGAAGAAAATATTGCTACATCAGTGTTTGTCCATATAGTTTTTCACATAGATTTTTTTCAGTAGATTTTAGGTGCGTTCTGGGAGATCACTATCAACACTGTTTGTGTCATCCTATTCTAGTTTAGTCTAATAAACAACAGAGATAGAAAATGACAGAAGTAGCGCTAATAACGTCTCCTCGAACGTATAATACCATTCAATCAATTTCATGTTTTTTGGTAAACAAACAAAATTTCCATATATTCTATTAATATGCGAATATAATCCCATGATATGTTCTGGATAATAATAAATAATAATAATTTATGAATATAATAAATAATGTATATTTAAAATTATTATTACTGGTCCTTTTCCTTGATTATTGATATTCATCTCGCTAGAATTTTGACTTGTTATTACGTCCTGGTGACGAAGTCCTGGTGACACACGTAATACATGCACATTACATAAACTGACACAAGTCGGAATAAAACAAAATCCTGATATTCTTCCAACACAATGGTATTTTAAAATTTGAGCGGACAGAAACACCCGCCTGTCCGTCCGGAATAGAGAAAATTTAACGTTTCGAGAGAAACAGCAGGATCAAGAATACACTAGAATCCCTCCGATCTGTTATTCCGATCTGTGCCTAATAGGATGGCACTCTCACTCTTATAATTCAGTATTTTTGAATATTCAAAGTAATGTTATAAGTAAGATAATTGCACAAATTATGCATATTATTGCTTTAGTCGCATTAAAATAACGAAATATCGATTAAATTAAACATTAGCTTGCGACTGAGACGACATTCCGTCTGTTTCCATTCCGTTCCGGACGGGTAGAGAAATTTCTTACAGAACGGAATTGTAGTAAAATTTTCTAGTAAGAAACCGTTCCGTCGTTCGGTTACACGACAATTTTTATAACCTCTTTTCAAAAAAGAGGAGGTAATGTTGGCAGCAACAAAAACTCTTAAAACATCATAGTTTTATTTCCTACGGATTGGTGACATTTATAGGTAGTAATCCGTTAGTTTGCGCTGATCGTGGCCGATCGAGTGTAAAAGTAGTGTAATACACTACTTTTAGACCAAGGGCTTAGAGGAATAGCTCAATATCAGGTTGCTCCTCGCCCTGATGAAATGGACTGCAAAGCCCACGAAACGTTGGCATTCCAAGAATGATCTAGACACGGAGAAAATTTGAGCGAAACACACAATAGTTATATAAAAATTAATAATTTTAACTTACTATAATAAATTTACTTAAACACATAAATATTAAACCTAAAATTCACAATCTTAATATTATTAACATTATTGAATAATAATCCTCATAATAATATTAAATCATTCTATATCATTATATATAAATATAAAAATCAATATAAGACTAATTAAATAACATAAATTATAATAAAACATAATTACATTATTCTTAAATATAACTATAAAATTTATAAATATAATTAATTTATTATAATTACAATAAATTTTATCATAAATTTAACAATTTTATCTTTAAAAAAATTAAATACTATTTATTTAATATACATACAGGGTGTCTCTTAAGATGGGTCGGGGCCACATTAGGGATGGAGAATCAAAGGGAACAAAAAATTCATATACCATTTTGATATATTCGCTATAGTTTTCGAATTAGAAAAAGAAATGCGGTTAAGCGGCGATGAAGCGCTTTTTCCCCCTCTCTGCGCGCCGCCGCTATTACCGCTCGAGTGTGGGCCGTCCTACAAATTCGCGCGGCGCGATTTTCTTTTCTAATTCAAAAACTACAGAGAGTATCTCAAAATGGTATAAAAATTTTTTGTTTCCTTTGATCCATTCTCCGCCCTCAATGTGGCCCTGACCTATCTTAAGAGATACCCTGCATATATTAGGTGTTGGAATTAATTCGTAGCGTTTTACAAGTGATGGGAAGTACTTTCATTAATGTATTTTTTAATGCTCATGTGAAATAAATAACATTCTTTCATTAAAAAACGCTACGAATTAATTCAAACACCTTTATATACATAATACATATGTATAATACATTTACAATTTATATAACTTAAATCATCTATAATATTTATAATTAATATATTTATTATTGGGAGTACAAATTAGTTCGGTCCATTTTTTTGTATTTAAAATTTCAAAACAAATGAATGGACAGATTAATTAAAGTATTGTCCATCGCTGGCTACTACTTTTTCCCATCTCTCAGGCAATTTTCGAATTCCACCTCGAAAAAATGACTTGTCTTTGGAGGCGATCCAATTTTGGAGCCAATTTTCGATTTCTGCGAAAGAAGTGAACCGGTAACTTGCCAAATCCTTCGGAACAACCAGTAATCAGAAGGAGCAATGTCCGGAGAATACGGCGGGTGCGGTAAAACATCTCATTTGAGCGTTTTCAAATATTTTTTTACGACTTTTGCGACATGAGGCCGAGCGTTGTCATGAAGAAAAATAACTTTATCATGTCTTTGCTCGTATTCCGGCTGGTTTTCTCGCAATGCACGGCTCAAACGAATCAATTGTAGCCGATACCGATCGCCCGTAATGGAATCGCCAGGTTTCAGCAGCTCATAATAAACAACACCCTTTTGGTCCCAACAGATACAGAGCATGATCTTCGAACCATGAATGTTCGGTGTTGATGTTGAGGTCGATGGCAACGATTGACCGGGCTTAACGTACTATTTTTTCTTTTTGGGATTGTCGTAGAATATCCACTTCTCATAATCCGATGCAAAAAAACCTTGTCTTTGAATCAGCTGTTCGCAAATGCTGTTGAAAAATCGCCTTTCAATGTCTCTCGGTTTCAGTTCATAAGGCATCCTTGTTTTTAAATTATTCCCTTATTGGCTCTCAATCGTACAGAAACAGCTTGTTGAGTTACTCCCAATGATTCTACAAGCTCCTCTTGCGTTTGACTCTGATCTTCTTCGAGTAATACCTCTAATTCTTTGTCTTCGAATTTTTTTGGCTGTCCAGAGCAAGGCTTGTCTTCAACGCTGAAATCTCCATCCTTGAAACGTCGAAATTCCCTACATGATTTATCAGTTGGAGCAGTGTCACCATAAACTTCGATAAGCATTCGATGGGCTTCAGTTGCACTTTTCTTCCAATTAAAGCAGAAAATTAGAACCTGCCGCAAATGCTGCTTGGTTAACACGAAATTCGATATTTCAAACACAGTAAAAATCAAGGTTTTTATGAAACTCAAAGCGATATAAATGAATATTATTGGGTCATCTAAAAAGTATCCGCGGTTTTTTGTCACTAGATGTGTATTGATGGTCATATATACTTGTATAATGACAAAGTACCGCGGATATTTTTTAGATGACCCAATATTAGCAAATGTCTAACCTCTCTGAAAACGCCAAAATCAGCTGTCACTATGAACCATTCTCAACAGCCGGAGCCATCTTTTGGAAAACGGATCGAACTAATTTGTACTCCTATCAATCAGCATCAAATTATTTTAACCTCTCAAAATACGACGATTTATTACAAGAACAATCGCACTCGCTATTCCGCAACATCAAATGCGGAATAGCGCTAAGTGATTGTTTCAATGATGCATTCTCTGTTCCGCAGTTCTATTCCGCACTGTGTAATTTCACCCTTATTCTCTGTTCTCTGTTCTCTGTTCATTTTATTGTGCAAAGCCCCCTAACGGATTATTACTTATAAATATTACCAATCTGTAGAAAATAAAACTATGGTGCCTCAAGAGTTTTTGTTGCTACTAATATTACCACCTCTTTTTTTATGAAAATTGTGTAATACGTCATTCCGATTGCGTGTACACGGCACTCTCAAGGAGGTCATTCGTATGTATGTGACCGGACAAAACCTCCAATTATAAAAATTATCATTTTAAATCGTTTGTATTTCGTATGAAGAGTTTTGAAGTGCAAATAAAAAAGTTTGTGAAGCGTTCTATTAATTATAATTAATTATACTTTTTTAGACCATGTACCGAAATAATTTTTTTGAACCTTGACCGAAATAATTAACCGGATCTAAATTCATCAAAGTTTATATATGGAATCGTTTGTATTTCGTATAAAGAGTTAAGAAGTACCGTTAAAAACATTTGTGAATCATCCAGATATTTTAAATTAAATATTAAAGTATTATGTATTTGATCGAAATATCTCGGGGTTTTTTGCAAATTTTCCTCTATGCTACTCTTGAATTAAAATTCTACAAAAATTTTATCTTAATGTCTAAGTAAAATTAATTTTTTCAGTGTTATACAGGTCGCAGAATTTTCTCTAGGTACTGTAATTACAAAATTTATTGGAAAAAAAAGTTTGATCGAAATATAGATATAGGCGCTACGGTCACGGAAATTCCATTAGCATGGAACGATAGGTAGTCTCTCTAGTATATTCCAGGACATATTATGGAATGAGTTCCGATCGGAATTATTTAGTGTAGTATTCCTACAGTTTCTTTGAAAAACACAATAGAAATATAGGAAACAATTTAATTATTTTGATCGGAATCCATTCCGAATAATTCCATTATACGTTTTCTGATTGTTATTCGATCAAGATGGATAAGTAACTAACACTGTAAGACAAAATCCTTGCATCATTCTCTGTAATAGATTTCAAATGTTATTGTCATAGAATTTAATTGTATCAGATTTTGAAACATAATACGAAAATTAGAAATTGTTTTATTGTAGGTTTTAACAGTCATTCCTTCAAAGTATTGTGTATTTTGAACGTAAGTTAAGTTTAATTTTATATATAATTTAACAAAACTGACATCAGATAAAAAAGATATTATCAAGCATGATTATGAGATGATACATATGTAATTATATTCTCCATTAATTAAAAAATGCAATAACCAAGATGATGTAATATGTCTAATAAAAAACAATACAGAAATAAGAACAGGTAATGCTGTACATTTTCAATTATATTTTTATATATTAAAGTATATTATCATAAGGAGGAATTTCTGAAAGGAATTCTCTAAAGGAATTAATTTTTTTATATAAACAGGAAGGTTTCCTCCAAGATTAGATAATGTTCAAAGAAAAATTTTGTTTAATTTTACTGGTGATGATTGTCTACATGGAATCGATCATATGGTGACAGTTATGCATTGTGACTATGATACAGAGACTAATTCATATTCTGAATTATTTTCGCATGTAAGTAGTTTTTAAAAAAATTATTTATATCAAGTGATATATGAATAAAAATATTTTAGAGTGATCAACAATGTAACTTATTTATAGTATGGAAGATTGTGTTAGCTTGTGTATTAAAACCCAAACAAATTGTACAATTGTTAACGCTGGACATTATTATGATCTAAGTCATTTAACAAGAGCTTCAGAAAATTATATGATTCCTTTGCATATAAAAAATAAAACATATTTAATATCTATAATAAGATAAAACAAAAATCAATTTATTTTTAAAGTAAAAGGTTTCCGTTAAGGCGATTCCGCATATCAAAGAGAGTCATACTATCCAATATCTTAACGTAGTTTTCTAATACATTACATAATTATGATAACGTATATTTCGACAATTGCTTGGAGCTTTCCACATCATCCGTACTAGTGTAAGTATTGGGTCATTTATTGGGTCATCTAAAAAGTATCCGCGGTTTTTTGTCACTAGATATATGACCATCAACACCATCTAGTGACAAAAAACCGCGGATACTTTTTAGATGACCCAATACTATTGTAAGATGCGTTTTTTTTTTAATGTGGTTTCCCCAGTAGGCCTATTCCATAAAAAAGAGAATCAAATACTCGAATGTGGCTTAGCAGGAAAGCAATTATACGATATATAATTTTGATTCTTCTTTTTTATTCTTTTTTTCAGTGGCATTGCATTAAAACTTTGCAATGCTTCATGTTCCGTGATGGTAAGTCATTTGAATTGTTTACACATATATCACTTTAATAAGATTTATTTTTATAAAAAAATGTCAGATTAACAACGCTGCATCTTTCAATTTGCGAGTGACTTAAACATTATAGACGTGTGAGCTAATTATACTTATATCATTCTTGCTGAGGAGGACTTCAAAAAGAATCGAAACGAAAATAAAGAAGACATCAATTCATTATGAGTATTGATTGTTCACTAAATAATTGCGTCGTTTATCGTTGCTGACTCTCATTAGCCTATTATATTTATCTTTTTGTATCGTTTAAAATTCGAGAGTCCTAATATAATTATTGTTATTATTATTTTTATATAATAAGTTTGTTAACGTTGTATTATTATATAATTCTGATTTAAAAATATATTCGCTTTAAACAATTTTCATGACACAACCGAATTATGTCTTTTTTTTTTTAAATCATTCTGTAGCTTATAAAAATTCAAATTTATAAGCGCTTTTCCAATCCACATCATGGCGGCGAGTCATGTGACCTGGGACCATTACATCAAAGGTGCCGACGCTTAGTCGTCCATATTGTATGTATTTATACTGTGGTCAAGGTCTCTACTGCTCCCTTGGGTGAATTTAGCTGCTGATTCGGATCGCACCAATAGGCATGCGCGACCGCTTTTGTTAATATTCGATAGTGGTCATATTATTATTAGCGTTAGGATGAATTAGCCAAGAGAATGGAGATATCCATGAAATGCACACTCGAATGAGATTAATTGAATGTATATTTAATTTATTACATTAGTTAATGCCTTAATGACTAATTTTACACAAAAGGACAGATTTAATTCTAAGTTAATTAAAAGTTACAATTCATAAGTTAGGATTTATGATTTAGAAATTGAATTAATGTTTTGTAATTAATTTAAAATTAAGATCGGAATTTTTAGATTTAGAAATTGAAATGCGAGAAAATCGCGTTCAGATTTAGTATTACGTTCGCACGCGGCATTTAAAATCTAGAGCAGCGATTGATCAGATAGCGGAAAGAGCCAGTATTTCGCGCGTGGCCGCTTTGGACGATGCGCACTACTACTTTGACTTTTCTCTACAACTACATTTGCTTGTGGGTGTTCCTAAACATCCTCCATTGAGGACAACATCCCGCCCCGTCAACAGCGAGTGTCGGGGAGAAGCGTCAGATGCGTCTATAGGGACTTGGTGCTCGCATGTATTATTCAGGCCTGTTAGCAAGTCTGTTTAAAAATAATTATTGGACAAGAAAAATGAAGTTGTTGCGAACATGACATATAGATCTAAAGCAGTAGCTTGATTGGCCACAGGCAATTTTTAGGAAAAAAATTAATTTTTTTTAATGCCACCATTTTTATTAATTTCAAGCAATTGACATTATTTTAGTTCATGCCATAGTGATACTCAAATAATAAAAATGAAAAAAATTTTGATTTCAGATGATTTGCAGAGTCAATATTATTTCCGTCATAGAAACATGTTTTGCAGATGACCTCGAATGCCTCCGGCAGCGCGATATTCATCGTGCGCGACACTCAATATTCAATAAGTGTATAGCTTTATATTTTCATTCTAAAGGTATATTCTGGCCTGATAATTCGATCGCCATTTGGAGACATTAAAATGCATATTCATCTAATTAAAAAATATTTTTTTACTGTTTAAGCATAACATAATTTTATGCAAAATCTCGTATTGTTCTGTATATAATAAATTTTCTTTAAAAAATTATAATTATTAATAAAGCTGAACTAATTTTACGGCCGACAAAGGTGAAATCCTTCTTAAGTTCACGTCTTAGGGCCATTCCACACAAATTTACATAGCTACATAAACGTGTGCATAAAGAAAATCATCCAATCGTATTTTATATTATACGTATATATAGGGTTGGCCATATTCGACGGAAAGATGTTTTTTTTTTTCAATCATGGGAAACGTCGTTACTCGATCTAACATCTCTGTCAAAAGTTACAGTGTTGCCAGATCTTTCCGTCGAATATAGCCAATCCTGTATATGTCATTATGACAGAAATGTGATTGGATAATTTTCTTTGTGCATATGATTATGCACAAAGATATTATGTGATTATGCAAGTTTGTGTGAAATGTTCCTTAAGATTACTGTTATAGAAATTTTGTCTGTGGCAGTATTAAGGCCGCAATCAGATTACGCATTGAAGAATGAGATTGAAGATTGAAAGATTAAAGATTGACCAATCCAGAACAAAAGGAGCTAAAACTTTTTTGTCCTTATTAGTGAAATTTTAATCTTTAATCTTTAATCTCAATCTTCAATGCATAGTCTGATTTCGGCCTAAGGCTTCCTCTTTTGGAGGTATCGATTCTGTATTTTCACAAGGTGAAAATTACAAAAGTAAGCAAATTTATTAGGTGTTGACTAATGAAATTATCAGTATTCTAGTAAATTCGCTCACTTTTATAATTTTTTCTTCATTTCAAGATACAAAATCGATTCCTTGACTGTTCCGCGAATTTGAACGACTCGTTCGTTCGT
Source organism: Acromyrmex echinatior (assembly GCF_000204515.1). The sequence goes on from NW_011626982.1 coordinate 451,298, forward strand.
TTGACGCGCGTTATTTCCATGGTGGAATAATATAAGATGAAGCGCTTCCATGGATGTGCAGTAGGAGAATAATTCTCGTATTCATAATCAGGCCTTATATTTAAGGCTTTCTTAAATTTATCTAGATACTCTACGAATTATTTTATTGGCTGCTGAGCATCTAAAGCTAAATTTAAGGAAGATTTAAGTACAAGGTCTGACTATCAATACGGGCATAAATTTGGGTAACATTTGATTGGTTATTCCATTTTGCGGGCATTGCATCGTTTTTTGTATTTGTATCCTAATAAGACGTGATCTGGCCGTATCGCATCTGGCAGTGATGTGAATTCCGGCCGTTTGCAGCACGGTTACTAGCATGAAGGGGCATAAGAAGATACATATTCTACAATAAGTCCATATCCGTGTATACTTGCGTATGCGTGTCCATCTATACTCTCTTCATGCTAATAACTGTGCTGCAAGCGATCCAGAATTTGCATCACTGGACCGTATTGTCTCCGCTTTCTCTAGAGAGGTAGGAGTCATTAACCATTAAGAAGAAGAAGAAACGTCTATTATTTGATGATACTTATTGATCTATTTAACCTAAATTTCAATGATTCAGTGCAAGTGTGTTTACTATCTTTGTACAAATAAGTTGAGACGCAATTAAATTTAAGAAATGCCGCGTATTATAACACGTGCAAATAAACAGAAGAGAATTGTTGCTCTTTTACTTTTAATAATCGCTGAAAAGGAAATTCATCGAAACAATCATCGTATATGGATAAATCCATATTTTTTAAAAAAGAACAGGAAAGACATGTATCATAATCTTTTTTATGAAAATTGTTTTTCGAAGATCCAGATAGGTTTAGACGGTACATTACTCAGTTAGAAATTTATTTCTTTAATTTGTAGCAGTAAGTATATAATGTAAGTAACGTATGTAAGTATGTAAGTATGTATGTATACAAGTATGTATGTATGTATGTATGCATATAAGTATATAAGTATGTATGTATCTACGTATATAAACATGCAAGTATATAGATATATAAGTATATTAGTATGTAAATAAGTATGTAAGTATATAAGTGAGTATGTAAGTATGTATGTATGCATGTATGCAACATATGTAAGTATGCAATGTATGTATTATGTGTTTATAGCAGTAAGTTATAAATAATTTTAAAAAGTATTTACATATAAATAAATTTTATAAATATGAAAAATCATATTTCCCATTAATAATTTATTATGCAAAAAATATATATTCTATTATATAAAAAAAGAATGAGCAATAACGAGAGGTTTTATTAAATTTCGTCGAGATTTAATAAATCCTCACCTGTGTTACGTAAATTAACTTATAATATGTTATATCAAATTTACTCTCTAGATATTCAATTTTATTTTCTGAAGGTTCTGTTGCTTCAGTAGCATTATAATTTATTAAAAATTCTGTTTTATCAGAATATGTAATATTTTCAGAAGTTTGTAAATTAGACAAACTTTCTGCTCTCTCTCTTGAGCATATGATTTATTAGGACATCTAACCTATCATACATAGAATCCATTTAGGTTTATATATTCCTTCAGGACTTTTTCCATTACATTTGTTCCTTGATTCACGTTTTTCCCGAAAATTTGTCATAAAAGTTTGCCTCATATTAAAACGATGTTGTACTATGTCAGCTGAAAAATATAAAAATATGTTAATAACCAAACATAAAATTATATACTTCATTTTACAATATTTTATAAATAATTATACAAGCAAACAGTTTTTACTTTGCATACTTTCAATGTATAATAATATGTCTCAGATTTAAGTGAAAAGTATAGATTCTTGCATAATGCATAATACGTATATATAAATGCATAAGAAAATGTATCAATTGAAATCTTCCGTTTCCTTTTTTTCCACAAAATAAAGAATTCTGATTGATTCAATTTTTTATACTTTATGTGTTATGCGTTATGCAAGAGTCTGTGCTCCCCGCTTTGACCAGTTAAGGTATATCCACACAAACTTGCATAATTGCATAAACGTATGCATAACGAAAATTATCTAATCACATTTTACGTGTATCTTTAAAAGAGAAATGTGATGTAATAATGGTGGGATAATTTTCTTTATGCATACGTTTATGCGATTATGCAAGTTGTGTGGATATACCCTTAAGCAGGAAGCACAGACTCTTACATAACACATAACACATGAGGCATAAGAAATTGAACCAATCAGAGTTCTTTATTTCGTGGAAAGGAAGGAAACAAAGGATTTTGATTGATACATTTTCTTATGTATTACAGATTATGCGTTATGCAAAAGTCTGTGCTTCCCGTTTAAATTCGAATTTACAATAGGTGTTTTAAGCTTCAAGCCGTAAGAAATTGATTAACTACAATCGAATGCGAAGAGAATAAGTGATTGGTGATTTGTCTACTCCTTATGATTTAAGACTTAAAAATCTATTGATTCGAGTAAGAGTCTGTGCTTCCCGCTTAAGACGGAGAGCACAGACTCATACATAATGCATAATGCATAGTGCATAAGAGAATCATCCAATAAATTCTCTTTTTCCGTGAAATGGGAGGATAGGAAAGATTTTGATTGGTTAATTCGCTTATGCACTATATATTATGCGTTATGCAAAAGTCAGTGTCGCGGTCCTAAAGCGGGGAGCACATCTCTTGCATAATGTGTAACTGTAATGCATAAGAAATTGTACCAATCAGAGTTCTTTATTTCGTAGAAAGAAAGGAAATGAAGGACTTCGATTTATATCCACAAACTTGCCACATAAACATATGCATAAAGCAAAATATTCAATCACATTTTACGTGTGTTTTTATAGGAGAAACGCGATTGGATAATTTTCTTTATGCATACGTTTATGCGGCTATGCAAGTTGTGTGGATATACCCTTATAAGATGCCCTCCCCCCGCGGTCCGGGGTCAAATTCGTCATCCGTCAAATGTACATCGCTATTAGTCGGCACGTCGACGTTATCGGTAGTGGTGATATTTCGGATCTCGGAGTTCTGCAGCAGTCGGTAGACAACGAATTGTGAATACAACTATATTTTGTGAAAATTATTTTTGATTTGATTTCGATTACAGTTGACATCGAGTTATCATATAGCGTCGCATAATCTATCATCATCGCGAGCGAAAATGTTTCATTTGCGAAATCTCACGCGGTCATCGATCGCCTTGAAGCAAGCATCGAGTAATGATATGCAGAGAGTCCTGATGCGCGTCGCGCCGGCCGTTTGGCAAGCGGCGGCTTACCGTGGTTATGCTGATCATCAGATACCTGACCGTCTTAAAGACGTGCCCGAGGCGCCAAATCCCAAATTTTTCGATATGGTAGAATACTTCTTTCATCGCGCTTGCCAAATCATTGAAGACAAGTTAGTTGAGGACATTGGCAAACGATCACGTGTTCCGATCGAAGAGCGTAAAAAGAAGGTTAAGGGGATTCTAATGTTAATGCAGCCCTGCGATCACATTCTTGAGACCACGTTCCCGCTTAGGCGTGACTCCGGCGACTATGAAATGATTACCGGCTATCGTGCTCAACACTCCACTCATCGAACGCCCTGCAAAGGAGGTATGACATGATTTTCTTTATAATTGATTTTGTTCTTTGATAGCAGAATTAATGTGTATACATACACACATATATTTGTCACATATTTATAAAATGTAATAGGTACAGTGAGTGTAAAAAGTATTTGTGCAGGGAAATATCTTTTAAAAAGCCTCGTTTTTAGAAAGTAAGTATTAATAACGAATAAAATTGATTGTATATTTCTTAAAATTTATCTAAAAAGATGTATAATAATTAAAATGTATTAATTTAGTAATAAGCGAAGATTGTATTACTTGGATACACATAAATATTATATAAACATCAAATAACCTAGAAAAACTTTTAAGAGCATGAACACAGTTGTTTTTATGTGCAAAACTTTTGTCTATATTGAAAATTTTTTAAATCTGTCGAAAATTTTTTAAAGTACTGAATAGTTCTGATTGAAGTTCTGTATATTTTCGTCGAGTTCTATTGAAAACTATTAGAACTCAACGGGATGACTACATAAAGAATTACATATTTTTGCAATAGATTTTGAAAATTTCGTTTATATATATCTCTTATATTCTTTTTTTTTGTGTTGTTTTTAATCGCTGAAAATTCTTCGATAAAATAGTAATAGTAGATAAAATAATAATTAACATGTCACAGAATTATTATCAAAACATTTTTTTTCTAAAATTTTTAGTTTTTTTGTATTAATTTTGTTATGAGTCAAAATAGATTTTTTATGTACCAGAGACTTTAGATATTCACAGAATAAAGCTATTGAGTCGCTTAGACTATTCGATCTTGAATTTCGATAAAAAGTTAACCTATTTTTAAAAAATTATTAAAAAATGGTTATTAAACAGAACTCTCTCTCTCTCTCTCTCTCTCTCTCTCTCTTTTTCTCTCTCTCCTTCTACACTTCTCTCTCTCCTCTCTCCTCTATCTCTCTATGTGTTATATTATAGAATTCTTCATTTCTCGTCAAAAAGAAATGGGAACTCTAATCAGAATTTTTGAGAACTAAAGTTGGAATATTAACTTTACATAATGCTTCTATTTTTCAATGTTTTTTTTTTTGAGAATATATTTTGAAATGAATAAGGTATTACACCGGGTGAATGAGAGTGCAACATTTGGTAGTTTTTACAAAAATAAAATTTAATATTTTTTTCAAATCTTTTATTGATGACAAATTGAAATATATGTTTCGACTAACTTTGTAGTCCTCCTCAGTAATGAACAATTAAACGTTTGTTTTTCCTTTGAATGTTATGGATAGGTCAAATAGTAAATTGACAGATTTAGTAAATATGTATAAAAACTACTTATTAAAACCTCATGATAATGATAAAAATTATGTCTTTAATTATGTGACTCACTCCAACAAACAAAGCAGCTCACTTGGAACTTTGAATTAAATGGCATTATGTCAATTAAAATTCATTTTAAATATAAACTTATATAACAGTTATAATAAATATAACAATGAAAACATATACCTTTCTAAAAGTGTCAATAGCTGAAAATTTTATATGTGTGAAGTTGGCTCATCTTTTGGCACCGCAAATTTTGATAAGAGTTCCATTGGCAGCCGCAATAATTCAGTTCCTGATAGGTTTTATAAATAGTTCCGTTGATTTAGCTAAAAAAAATAACACTTGAAAATTTGCGGTGTTAACTTCCCGTGGCACCGCAAGATTCGAAAAATCAATTGAAAACTATGAAATTTTATAGTTTTCGAAGAGTTCTACAGTTCCTGATGGGTTTTAACAATAGTTCCGGTCTCTAAATTATTTTAAATAATAATTAAACACGCGCGCTGGCACCGCACCACAAGAGTAAAGTACTCCTTAACAGCCAGTTCCAGCCGACTTGTTGGCATTTTCCTGTAGTTCTACAATAGTTCCGACGATTTTTATAGATTTCGCTCAGAATTCTGCCCTTTAAGTACTTTTTAATAACAATAATATCCGCGCGCTGGCACCGCACCACAAGAGTAAAGTACTCCTTAACAGCCAGTTCCAGCCGACTTGTTGGCATTTTCCTGTAGTTCTACAATAGTTCCGACGATTTTTATAGATTTCGCTCAGAATTCTGCCCTTTAAGTACTTTTTAATAACAATAATATCCGCGCGCTGGCACCGCACCACAAGAGTAAAGTACTCCTTAACAGCCAGTTCCAGCCGACTTGTTGGCATTTTCCTGTAGTTCTACAATAGTTGAAATCTGCCTCTGAGCGAAATTTATAAAAATCGTCGGAACTATTATAGAACTACAGGAAAATGCCAACAAGTCGGCTGGAATTGGCTGTTAAAGAGTACTTTACTCTTGTAGTGCGGTGCTAGCGCACGAGTATTATTGTTATTAAAAAATACTTAAAGGGCAGAACTCTGAGCGAAATCTATAAAAATCGTCGGAACTATTGTAGAACTACAGGAAAATGCCAACAAGTCTGCTGGAACTGGCTGTTAAAGAGTACTTTACTCTTGTAGTGCGGTGCCAGCGCGCGGATTTAATTGTTATTAAAAAGTACTTAAGGGACAGAACTCTGAGCGAAATCTATAAAAATCGTCGGAACTATTGTAGAACTATAAGAAAATGTCAACAAGTCAGCTGGAACTGGCTGTTAAGGAGTACTTTATTCTTGTGGTGCGGTGCCAGCGCGCGGGTATTATTGTTATTAAAAAGTACTTAAAGGGCAGAACTCTGAGCGAAATCTATAAAAATCATCGGAACTATTGTAAAACTATAAGAAAATGCCAATAAGTCTGCTGGAACTGGCTGTTAAAAAGTACTTTACTCTTGTGATGCGGTGCCAGCGCGCGTGTTTAATTATTATTTGAAATAATTTAGAGACCGGAACTATTGTTAAAACCCATCAGGAACTGTAGAACTCTTCGAAAACTATAAAATTTCATAGTTTTCAATTGATTTTTCGAATCTTGCGGTGCCACGGGAAGTTAGCACCGCAAATTTTCAAGTGTTATTTTTTTTAGCTAAATCAACGGAACTATTTATAAAACCTATCAGGAACTATAGAACTATTGCGGGTGCCAATGGAACTCTTATCAAAATTTGCGGTGCCAAAAGATGAGGTGCCAACTTCACACACGTGAAAATTTTATTTCACGTGTTTTGTATTTTTATTATCAGAACTACTCAGTACTTTCAAAAAAATTTTTCGATGTCGGACTTAGAAAATTTTCAACGATAGAGTTCAAATGTCTCCGTATCATAACATCGAAAAATTTTTTGAGAGTACTGAGTAGTTCTGATTAGAGTTCTCGACGAGTTCTGTCAAAAAGTATTAGATGAAAAAGCGATTGGGCCAACGGTTTTCGAGATATGGGAACATTTCAACTCTATCGTTGAAAATTTTCTAAGTCGGATATCGAAAAAGTTTTTGAGAGTACTGAGTAGTTCTCTCTGAGTAGTTTGATTAGAGTTTTCTGTAGTTGTCGACGAGTTCTGTCAAAAAATATTAGGTGACAAAGCGATTGGATGACTACATAAGGAAATACATACTTCTGCGATCGATTTTTCAAATTTCGTTTTAAGTATATATCTTTTTTATTATTGAGTCTGTGTTGATTTTAATCGCTGAGAACTCTTCGAAATTGTTAGAATGATAATTAACGTGTCACAGAACTATTTTATAAAAAAAAATTTTCCAAAAAATTTTTTAAAAATTATTTAAAAATTGTTATTAAATGAATCTTGCATTAAAAATATAGAGAACTCTTCGTCTCGTTAAAAGGAAGCAGGAACTCTAATCAGAACTATTGTATCTAAAAATTGATTTTTCAAAAATTTTTAATTTTTTTTTGATTTTTCAAAATTTTTTTTTATACATCAGGAACTCTAGGTATTCACGAAATGAAGCTATTGAGCCACTCAGAACTATTCGATCTCGATTTTCGATGAGAAGTTAGCACCCCATTTTTAAAAAATTATTTAAAAATAGTTATTAAGCGGAATTCTTGTTATAAATTATATAGAACTCTTTGTCTCGTCAAAAGGAAATGGGAACTCTAATCAGAACTCCTGAGTACTATAGTTGGGGTGCTAACTTCACATACAGGCAGTTTATATTCATTTTCTGAAGCCACATATCGGTCGCACACGATAAGTACTAATAAGCCTTATCTCCGAATCTCCGACGCCACCTTATCATGGACATCTATCATGAAACAAATCGGAATAGATTCCAACCGGAATTGTTTCATTTTCTCTAGAAAACACAATAGAAATCTAGGAAATAATTGAATAATTCCAAACATAATCCATTCCGAATTCCACATAATATGTACCTTGATTTGCTTTAAGTTTAAATAACTACAATAAAAGAAATGAAATTTTTACAAATCTATTATTTTTTCGAACATATATTTTATTATATAATTTTGTATATTTAGACGTAATTTTTTTGTTTCTTAATCATTTAATGTTTTCCTTATTTTTTTCACGCGGTCTCTTTCGAAACAATTTTTTCTCCTCTGCGATTCGTTATTTCTCTTGCTGCTGTGCAAGTTTCATCATTTTCTTCTCTATTTTTTGAGCTTTTTCTTTTCTTTCGTTATCCATTTTTTCTTTTTTTATTTTTCTTTTAAGATTCTTTTCGCCTTTTCTTCCTCTTGTTTCAGTTTAATATCAAGAAATTCTTGTTCCTGCTCTATCCATTTATCAGATGACGCTACAGCTGGTAATCTTACTTTTTTTTTCGAAATTTTCATTTCTTTATCTGGTTTTGGCCAAAACAATTTTATTAAATACTGATTCCTTCAACGAATCTTGTGTAGCAGATTGTGATAGCATTTCATCTTCAGTAATGTTATGTTGAAGTGAGGAATCTTCAAGAATCAAATTATTGAAGTGCAATGGTTGTAAACTGCCACAATCTAATATATTATATGTTGAGTTTTCTTCCATACATGAACTTACTTCCTGTGAATCTAATTCATTTTCTATTTGAATAAAAATAGGATGAATGAAAGGCTCATCTGTAAAAGAACTTGTTGGTTTAGAATCAGTATTAATGTTTGATGTATCGGATCTTGCAGGCTCAGCGGAAATTACTGCAGCAGATTTTACTGAATTTACTGAAAAATTGACGATATTAATAATTCAAAAATAAAAACGCTAAAAAACTCGTGACTTCATATGTTTCATTAGATATATAAATTGTATTAGGTTGATGCAAAAAGAATATCGGTTTTCGGTATTATAAAATGGTTTTCCTTTTCCAATATATTCTATTATATTTTTAAAAAGTTAGTGATTATACCATTTGATAGAGCGAAGTTTCAGCTTTAAGAATCTATATTTTTTGATTGCAATATAATGATTGCAATGTAATGATTTTTAACGAAGTTATGAGCAATCAAAGTCCGAATGCTATAATACTTTTACTTAATCCGTGAGTAACTCAGGAAAAAGAAATCGTAGAAACTTTATTAAAAAATTTTGTAGAGAAAACTTCAATCTTTCAAAATTTTCTCGATTTTTTTGGAGAAGGGGGCACGTAACAGACCTGTAAAGTGAAAAGAAAATTTTTAATTTTTTTTAACTGGTAGTTTTCTATATGTAAAAATTATCAAACTCACATAAACTCAAAAAATATAATATGTTTTTGGAGTTTTCAAGTTTTAAAATCCTTTTTTAAATTTAAATTTTGTTCATTTTTTAATGAAGTTACGACTGTTCTTAATAGTAACACAGAAAAACTGACATTTTTTTTGCACTAACCTAATAAAATAAATGTATGATTATTTTAAGGATGTTTTGGCTAAAAGTATCAGTCAATCAGGCTAATAATAAATAAGCAGTCAAAAATAGGCTAATCAATTATTGTCAAAATTTTGATGATATTATAGTCCATGAATACAACCTGAAACCAACTGCAAAAGCAAAACAATAAATAATTTGACTTAATAATAATTTTATGCAGCAAAATGACTATATTTTTCTGCAGTTTTAGTTCAGTAGCTATTAAATGAGAATATATGTGAATCAAATAAATTTTTGTACGAATATTTATTATTATTTCATCAGTATAAGTCAGTATAAATCAGTATAAATTTGATTTAATTTTTAATATTATTTCCTTATCAAATTTGTAAATAAGTATTTAAAAATGCGATTTTACGTTTTAAGAATCTAATCTAATAAAAAAATTTAATAACGTTTAAATTTAATAACGTTTAAACCAATAAAAGAATTGTGCTTAAATTTTGCACAGATATTTAGACATAATAATGAAACAATTTATACAATTTTTATATTTTAGATAATGTTTTGTTGAAATGTGACGCATGTGACCAAATACATCCATAAAATATAATATTAACTTATAAGAAACAATGTCTAAAACTGTTATTGATAAATATTAAAATGTACAATCTGAGACAAAGATACCTAGAAGAGAACGAAATTTTTTCCAAAAAGAGACTTTCATTTTTTTCATCTCCGTTCCATCTCGTCATTAACATTCTTTTTAAATTGGCTTAAAAGATCATCAGGAATGCATTCTTCCAATAATTCTAACGCAGTTTTTGGTACCATTGATGTAGCTGCTGACTGCTCTGTACATTCTTCCTCTGACTTTTTTTGGTTAATGAGTTTTTCATATTTAATCGCATCTGGATTAAATGGATGTAAACCAGTTGCCTTGAATGCAGATTGTAGAATCTTGAATGCAGATTGTAAAATCTATTGCCTTCTTTAATTCTCCAGCAAAATGGTGTTTACTCAAGCGAGTTCCATCAGTATCCAATTTCCATTGATGAACAATTTTCCTCCATGATACTTTAAGAGGATGGAAAAAACCTATAATACTCTAATGATTGCAGGATGTGTATAGCATTTGAATAATCAGTATAATACTCTTTTCTTGGCAGAGTATACTCAAATGCATAGTGAGATGTGATGAATGGCCATCAACAAATAGTATGACAGGAATCTGTACCTTATTTTTAACTAAGTATAATAAGTCATGGATAATAAACATTTGTTATATATTCGTAGAACGTTTCAGTATCATCCAACCACTTTCCGATTTTCCTATTCTCCAGCCTTTGGGGCAATTGTAAATAACAGCAGACTGTAGTCTCTTACATGCATAAAGAACCATTGGAGGTGGCATATCACCAGCTGTGCTGGCCATGATAAGTGTGATAATACACTTGTGTACAACTTTAACGCCCTTTTTTACAATAACTTGATTTTTATCAGGACTTAATAACTTGATTTTTAAGTAGAAGGCCGATTCAGAGTTAAATACTCTTGTTGCGTCAATATTTAATAATTCTTTTCCTGCCAGATAATTTCTTATTTCTTCGAACCAAGCTCTAATTTGTGATTCAGAAGTGGAACTTCGACTTTTACTTAGATTCTGAGATATTCTTATCGACAAGATCGGATGACGATTCAAGAACCCTTCATACCAATGCCATCCTGGACGATCGTTTTGAAAAGGAACTTTCTTTTTTAATTCCTTGACGAATGCTTTGACGCTATCTAATAGCTGATCTTTAGTCACAGCGAAACTTTGCTTTATACATGTAAAATTCACTACCAATTTGTTTTCTTCCTCCATTATTAAGTAAATAGGCGCACTTCGTCTCTTTTCTACAGGAGTTTTTCCAGCAATTTTATCGCGTAAAGTTCTTCTTACACCATATGGGATGCCATATTTTTTAGACGCTGTTTGAATTCCTAATCCATTTTTGACATAGTTAACAGCTTGTATCAGTGACTCCAAAGAGTATGTAATAGTTTTTGCTGATTTTGAATGCTTTGCCCTTTGTCTGTAAAAACATGAATAGATAATGTTTTCATATCAACTTTATTACAAATTTATCAACTTTATTATAAATTTTGCCTATTGTATTAGGTGTTGGAATTAATTCGTAGCGTTTTACAAGTGATGGGAAGTACTTTCATTAATGTATTTTTTAATGCTCATGTGAAATAAATAACATTCTTTCATTAAAAACGCTACGAATTAATTCCAACACCTAATAATATATAGTCATAAATGCTAATGAGTAAAATTAAAATGTGCAATATTCCTATTTTGAAAACAAGAATTAATTAATGGGATTATTACCTACACTATTTACAATTATTTGAAAAATAATTAAAAATTTTATGTACTTTATGAATATTTTAATTCTTATTGATTTATTGCAATTAAGGGCTATACTTGTTTATGCGTGCGTGCGTGCGTGCGTGCGTGCGTGCGTGCGTGCTTTAGCAACAATTTTCTATGACTTAATAGCATAAGTCATTTCATATTAGAAATACCTTGATTATCTCATATGACGATTTCCAACTTTATGATCATCAAATCTAACTTCTGTAGTTAAATAATTCAACATATCCCGTATTTTTCTATTAGTACTGTCTTACTCTATCATTATATGAAATATTTATTTCCAAATATTTGCGTATTAAATAATAAACAAGATGAAGACTCATTTCAATAAAAACATCCAAATTCTAAAATGTTTTTTTACAATTATAGGCATAGACTTGTTGCGGAATTACTATTCTTACTTTACTCTGTTTTAAAGAAGACTCACGTTTGTTCACTTTTCAGTAAAAAAAATCATCATTCTCACTTTTTATCGATAAAATTGTATTATTTATGTTTGCTATAATTTCTGTCTATTAAGTTTACATTTTTTAAAATTTTTGCTGCGTGTTTCCATTACTTTTCTAGTAGATTTGAATAATTTGAATCTCCTGCCATATATGGTGGCGGGATTCTTTTACTTTATTACTGATTATTTAAGGAAGGTTTTTATTTAAGCATTTTGTAATTTACAGTTATTCCAATCTACATAAATTAAATCAATTTATTAAGCGCTAGTATAGAAACTGTCATGTTGCTACAATATATGTATTTGTGTCATACAGAATATATTTGGTGCGAAATTTTCGACTATCTGACGTGAAAGCTTTTTTAAAAATTTGTTTTTAAAAAATGTTCTTACGACTTTTTATTATCATGTTACATGCAGATTAAATAAAGGAGCATTCTGATTTTGATTGCTTATAACTCTGTTAAAAATTATCGTACTGTAATTATTACAATAGATTCTTAAATTTGAAACTTTGTTCTATTGAATAATATGCTAATTTTTAAATGTAAACTATAGACATTTGAGTTATAGAAATGTGATATTACTATTATTATGCAATGGTTATAATGATAGTAATATCATATTTTTAGCTCAAATTCATAATATATTCTATTTTTTTGAATTAGCAATTATTACCTCAATAGAGCAACGTTTAAGCTTTAAAAATCTGTTTTTTTTTAAATTGCAGTACGATAATTTTTTTAATGGAGTTATGAGCAATCAAGTCAAAATGCTCCTTTTTTACTTAACTCGCGTATAACTCAAGAATAAAAAACCGTAGAAACATTAAAAAAAAAAACGATTTTATGAGGAAAACTCCAAACTTTCACGATATTTTCGCAAATTTTTTTGGCACAGACCCACAAAGTGAGAATAAAATTTCCCTTTTTCAGCTCGTAGTTTTCTATATAAAAAATTACAAAGTACATAATTTCAAAAAATATAGTCACCATTCAAAAGTAAAGGTTTCAAGCTTTTTTAAAATTTAAATTTTGTTTATTTTTAATGAAGATATATTGTACATATAATTTTGAGCTAACAAAATATCGCAGAACTTTTCCTCCAACTTAATGTTAAGAGAAAAATATACTATAAAGTTTTAAATATGTTCTAATTTTATTGATTTGTGAAAGACTTAAATAAACTTATAGAATCTTAATAAACTAGGTATATTGAATAATGATGTATAATATTTAATTTGAAAATATAGAATATTTATTTATTCGGCGTATACAAACCGAGAAAGGGACTTAGCTTACAATTCTTCTTAACTCACTCATTCTTTCTTTCATACTTTCTTATTTGCTTATCCTTTCTACTTCCTAACCTTGTATCAGTTATCAGCTATACTCTACTTATATACATATATACGTATCCTTTCCTCCTTTCTTTTTACTACCTTCTTTCTGTCCATAGTTTTTTCAGCACTCTTTCTTTAAGTTCGTCTAAGTCCTCTCCCCATATTTTTCTTATTATCTCATCGTTATCCATCTCTAACTCTTCAAAGCTTTTTGCTACCTCCTTATTCATTAACGTAATGTTCTAAGTTATCTTCACCTGCGTTACAGAAAAGACACCCCCCCCTTTTTTTTTCTAACCAGTATTTATTTTTTCCCTCCGGATTCCCGCATCTTAATTTAATTAACGCTCTGACTTCATCCTTTCTTCTCATTTCCATATTCTCATTCCTCAAATAATTTGGTAACCTATTCTCGATTCCTATCTTTTTATATCTCTTGCTCTATCGGTTCTTTCCCTTTCTCATTGCTTTTTTAAATCCCTGTCCCTACTTATTAAATTTTTTTCGAATTTTTTTTACCCATGACCCATCACTTCTCTAAACTCTATTCCCTACCTTTCTGTTATAATATCTCTTTTTCTCCACATCATATTTATTATTCCAACCCAATCTTTGTTTTTTCTCTCAGCACTCTCTGACCAGAAATACCAGTATTTCCAGATTTAATCTTTTTCTCATACCTTCTTGCCCTTAAACTCCACTTCTCTTTAAGTTTATCCATTACCAACTCACTCATAATTACATACCTTGGAGTGCATAAATCTAAATTAAAAATCCACTCACATAATCCAACATTATTATTTTTTCTAACTCACCTTTTTTCTCCCAGCCCTATAATTCTGGTCCCCCTTCCTATCCAAAATAAAACATAAATATTCTTACACTTCCAGCTCCTTATTTTTTCATTTCCATTTCTCTTTCCTTTTCTTCTCTGTCCCTCCATAAATCATTATTTTCGTCTTTTCTATACACATTATATACAGTTCCAATTTCCTTTCCTCCAAGAATTTTTTGAACGTGCACATTATACCTCGTAACGCTTCCCTAAAATAAATATTAGCCAAAATTAAGTCATCCGCATGCTAACGACCATATCCTGTCCCTGTCTTCTATCCCCTTTTTCTCTAAATTGTTATCTATATCCGCAATATATAAGTTGAACAAAAATGGACTCATTTCATTCATCACACACCCCTGCCTTACTCGTTTCATTGTCCTGAATTGTGTATCTTTGTTTCGACCTTATTCTCATCTCCATCTTCGCATACATCTTCTCTATCTTCCTTACTAGGTATTCACTTACCTTTTGCCTCTTAGAATTTCCCATAGTTTATTTCTATCCACCTTATCGAAGGCGACCTTTAAATCCGGCCTTTAAATATATATACTTTTTTCTTGCCCTTCTTCTTTCCCTCTGTATCAAGTACATCAGTATGAAAATATTATCCAACGTTGACCTTCTTCTTCTAAATCCAGCTTGATTATCTGAAATCATATCTTTTGTTTTTTCTTTCCAATCTATATCTTATCTCTGCATATATTTTATACGTGCATAATAACGAGATTCCTCTATAATTCGTTACCTTCTCCTCGTCTCCTCTTTTGCATAATGGTACAATTATGCTTTCCTTCAAATTTTCGGCATCGTGCCTACCACATCGTACCTTTCCACACTTTTTTGTAGTAGACACACCAACTTCGATCTTAACCTTCGCTTGCATATAATCATGTTTCCATAGATATCCTATCAATTCCTATCGCCTTACTCTTCTTTATCTTAAGCAACGCTTTATCTATGTCTTCGGCCTTCAATCCTTCCCTTTCCTTTATTTTCTTCTTTTTCTTACGTTATAGATCTATCCGTGTCTTGTTGTACTTTAGTTTCATTGTCCTTAATTCCTTCCAATAATTCTTTAAAATGTTTTCTCTATTCCTCGTTCTTTATATTACGAGGGCAAGTCAATAAGTTCTTAGAAAATCTGTCAGAGGACACTCGCAGTGTCACATTACTTTTTGACAAGTAGCATCTTTCAGCTGATTACTGTCAAATTTTGAGCGGAATTCATCGCGTGGTTTCATTTCTGTAGACAATTAAAGCGAACAACCTTTGTGTTTTATGCAAAATGGAAAAAAATGAGTTTCGTGCAGTGATCAAACATCTACATATGAAAGTTGGCGTTTAACGCCGAAAGAAATCAAAGTTGGATAATGTTCATAGTACATCTGCACTAGCGTTTGTGACTGTATACAATTGAGTGAATGAATTTAAACGTGGTCATACATCCACATGTAATGCACCTCGTTCGGGACCAATTGAGACTGCTACGCAGAAATCATCGATAGAATCCACGATATTGTTTTGATTGATCGACGAGTGAAAGTGCTTATTGAGGCCATAGGCATATTATTAGGTGTTGGAATTAATTCGTAACGTTTTTTAATGAAAGAATGTTATTTATTTCACATGAGCATTAAAAAATACATTAATGAAAGTACTTCCCATCACTTGTAAAACGCTACGAATTAATTCCAACACCTAATACATGGCACAGTGATTTCAATTTTGCACGAACAATTGGGTTGAAAAAGCTATCGGCAAGATGCTGCGTTTGCTCACTGTGGACCATAAGCGCGATCGTGTGACGATTTCAAAACAATGTTCCAATGTAATCCAGATGAATTTCTGCATCGATTCATTATTGTGGACGAAATATAGATCCATTACTTCACACTCGAGACGAAGGAACAGTCAAAACAATGGACTTCATCAAGTGAACCAGCTCCGAAGAAGGCGAAGACCGTGAAGTCGGCCGGAAAGATGATGGCCACAGTTTTTTGGGACGCACGCGGTATAATTCATATCGATTACCTTCCGCCGAAGTAAACGATCAATGGCGATTACTACGCAATCTTATTGAACTGTTTCAACAACATTTTAAAGAAAAAAAAGTCCCCATTTGGCGAAGAAGAAAATGCTCTTCCATCAAGACAATGCACGGTTCACACGTACCCGGCACTGATGGCCAAATTCAACGAATTCCGCTACGAATTGTTTCCCCATCCAGCATATTCGCCAGATTTAACCCCCTGCGACTATTTCCTGTTTCTAAACCTGAAGAAATGGTTCGGAGGAAAGAGATTCACCACCAGAGAGCAGCTCATCGCCGAAACAGAGGCTTATTTTGAAGGATTGGATAAATCATATTATTCGGACGGCTTGAAAAAGTTGGAGAATCGTTGGATCAAGCTGAAAGGAGACTATGTTGGAGTGAGAAATAAAAATGAATCGATCAAAATGTGTGTTTTACTATGTTTTTCTAAAAACTTATTGACTTGCCCTCGTATTCTTTTTCCATACTTTCTTACCTCTCTTCCTATTTATATACTTCCATACATTCGGCTCTCTCTTTTCAGTTCCTTTCCTTCTCTTCTACTTTCCTTTTCTCTTTTTTACTTTTTCTCTAATAAAGCTCTGAATTCTCTCTTCTCCATTTTTCCTTGATCTCTTTACCTTTCTTCCATTTCTTGCAGAGGACAGTTTTCATCGATTTTTGCAAGTGTTTTAAAGTGATCTCGTCATTTCATTTCATTCAAATTGTCTTTATTTAAAAATGGCATGCAACATAAATTAACATGTCATTCCTTGCTTCTGATATTACGATTCCAACATGGAATCCCGCTGCGACTAGTCAGGAGCCTTAATTTCCACTAATTAATTTCCATCTCCTCTCTTTTCCTCCCTTCCTCTTTTAATTTTCTGATTTCTCTATCCATATCTTCTTGTATATCTTCTAATTCTTGCTACCTTCCTTTCTACTAAATCTTTCATTCTTTTTCTCACTCCTTCCTATTCCTTTCTTATCCTTTTTTTCTATTTTCCTCTAAACTTTTTTTCTCTGACATATTAAACAAAACTTTTCTACCTACTGTGACTTTTCATTTATCAACGATCGCTCCTTGGTTTAAAAAAATCGATAGAAATAGATACATTACGAAAAAGAATATCGCCGATTCTAACGTATCACATATGACATTCAGTACAAATGACCAAAAAATTATACATTTTTATAGTATTGTATATGTTTTTCCATTTCTGAAAATATTTTTCTATAATTTTATATACATTTTGATATGAACCTTATTCGACGCTCGTATTAAATATCCATATTCAGATGTTTTATATGCTCCATATGAATATATACAGAATTTCACATAGATCACTTATAATTTTCTAACTACTTTATTAGATATGATCTGCTGTATATGATTCTACCATGTTTTCCATATTGATATCCAAACTTATCTATTTCGCTTCGTACGAACGTTGAAATAACCTGACTTCCGTTGCGCGGAATAGCTCGGACAAATTAGTCGGGCAGGAAACGAAAGAAGTTCGGAGAGAGAATTCGTTGCGGAGAGAGAAGGCGCTTACAGAGAAATGAATGCAATTATGTAGACGAAATACAAACACGCTTTATTATATACAGCACGATATTAACAGATAATTTAGAATACAACAAAAGAAGATACACTAGAATAATGATAATGCTCGCTGCACGCGATAATGTGAAAACGCGGGTCCAAGCGCTGGTGCGCCCTGGTGTCACGGCACGATAACGCGGGACGGATGCTAGCGCGGCGCAGGTACACACCAATACGATCGCGGCGCGGCCGCGCGAAACGCGAATAAGATTCGAATGTGTTTATGGCACACTTGAGTGTAGGCGCGGGCGCGACCGGCGGCTGAGACACTCAACGGAGAACACTCCACCCCCTTTGCTCTTACCGATCGCGTCGTGTGTAAGGTTGCAGATTATGCCTTTCGACTATCGGAAACGCTCAATAGAAGCAGAGACTCTCTATCCCCTTGTCTCGTCCACTCGGCGGATACTGCGAGAAGCGGCTTCCAAGTGTGTTGAGAACGCCGAGCGAAGTCCGCTTCACCCTCTGAACACGATGTCGGCCGAAATTTCGCGGCAGGAAGATACTCGTAGCAGATCAGGATTGCTATCGAGTCTATAGGATCTGGTGGAAGTCGGAGCAAGAAAAAGCCTCTTTGTGAAAATTTGCGGCCTTTTATATGATGGATTTTTGGCAGTGTCGCGGATTCGGTTCGTATTTTCTCGCCAAGCGGTACTCTCACATGCGTGACGATACAGATATCTGTCGCGGGGTAGCACTCGGCAGCGTTCGGTCGTCACGGTTTCTCACGGGACTTCAGCTGTTACCTGCGAATTATGTTTGCAGTTTTTAAAAAAATATTCAGGCGCGCCCGCATCGTTGCATGTAATACAGTGGCATCTTGCTGATGGCCGGGAACAATGTATTTCTCGAGGGCGCGTCGTTACAACGTATACGGAAAAGCGTATATATGTAGTAAAGTTATTTTCATCAATAGCCGGTCTATCCAAACGTATATGGAAGATCCGGCCTATATGGCTGTATCCAGAAAATTCGATAAGATTATTTCTCTAAAAATTAATAGATCTGACTTCAATAGTTTTCAACCCATTTTTCCGGATTCAATCCGTCATATATGATCCTATCAGGTTTTCCATATTGGCATCCAAAAATTTCGTACGAATGTATATGGAAAAGCGGATATGTAGCAGAGCTATTTTTACCAGTAGTCGGTCTATCTGAACATATATCGAATACCCGACACGTGCTTATATAGCTTTATATATATATTATTTAGATTGGTGCATATGAAATGTCGGATTTTCTTTACATATGAACGTTTGTCTCCCTGTTTTCGTTATGCTTTTGTTTTTGGCATAACCTCGTTTATAGTCATGTTGTCCATTGCCAGAGTCACATTTCAACAAAGAAAATTTTCTCAAAAGTGTTCCATTTTGTTATTTGTTTTGAATTTCGTAAGGATATGAATTCAATCGATATTCATGTAATTTTTTTATATGAGTATAAACTTGCTAATAATGCTGCAAAAGCTGCACGCTATATAAACCAGGCATTTGGGGAGAATACTTAACGATCGAAAAGTGCAGCGTTGGTTTGACATTTCGGTGATTTTTCCC
>NW_011626983.1:399-97039 GCF_000204515.1 Acromyrmex echinatior
CCCACTTCTTCAATTAGCCGCCCGCCGTGCAGATTCCCAGGAGTTCGTTTTGAATTTTCAGGGCTCCCTCCAATGTTGCTGTTCCAGAAAACATCATCTACGTACATGTCCTGTCACAAGGCTGCATCCCTCTGGGGTACCGCAAGTCTTTGTCGTCAGCAAGATGATGCAAGGTATGGCAAGATAAGGAGCACAAGCCAGCCCGTATGTGACTGTGTTAAGTTGATATTCCTGGAGCAAATCATTTTTTCCAGGCCTTCACACGATCCGCTGCAAATCATGGTCATCTGGATGCATTAAAATCTGCCGATACATCTTTTCGATGTCCGTCACGAAGACGTACCTGACAACACCATCGTAACAGTACATCGACGAGTTGCGGTAATAAATTCGGATCAACCAGCAAGTGCGCGTTCAAGGCAGTCCCGTCTCCGATGTTGAACGAGCCGTTGAACATCACACGCAGCTTCGCCGTGTTGCTTCCTTGAAGACTCCGTGATGTGATAAATAACATACTCCCGTGGCTCGACGTGCTTCACACGAGTCATATTCGTCCGAGTTCTTCATATTGCTATATGAAGTTTGTGTATGACTCATGAAACGAGGGGTCCTTCACGAACCGACCCTCTATGCGCTCGAGCATACGACAGGCCCCCCTCCGTGTCGCGAAGAGATTCAGCAGCGGTGCCTCAACGGAAAGCCGAACTGTGTACCGACTATCCTGAGCATGAAGGTGCATATGCACAAACAAATCCTCGCATCTTTATTCCACTGATGTCCATGGAATTAACGGTTGTTGTACTTTTTCCTGTTCCCAGAAGCGGCGCACGATGGTAGCCAGCGGATCGCTCAGCGTGCACTGATGTAGGCCGACAGTTAGATAAGCTGCCATCTCTACAATTCCAGATACAATCCAGACCAAGGACGTTCACTGGGCTATTGGCTCGTGAATTTTTTCTTTCCTAACGCCGCAACCGAAGATGGCAGCGTGGACATCAGCGCCGAGGAAGAGATAGTGTCAGACGTGAAATCCGGATCAGCCAGTTCAAGGTCTCGCAGATATGGCCATTTTCGTAGCGCAGTGCTGACAATGCCCGCGTATATGATGAGACGAGGTAACACGATGGCTGTCACTTTCAAAGTTTACGATCCGGTACGCGACGAAATCGACAGATTTATCCGCGCGCGACCGCTGTCTGCTGCCCCCCAATGCCATACACAGCGATGGATGCACGTCGTCGAGGCAGTCTCAGCTTCTGTGCCAATGTCTCGGAAATGATGGATGTCTCGGATCCCTGATCAATTAGCGCGCGAGCGGGATATATTTCCCCGGATCGATCTGCGACGTTCACACGCGTGGTTGCGAACAGAACAGCAAGCTGTCTCTCAACTGAGAGACGTGAGTCATCTTGGCAGGTTTAGATGCCTGATACTTTTGTTCGACCGCAAACAGAGATTTTTCGACTGAAAATCGGCACGCGTCGTAGCATGATGCCGTCGCATATCGTACACGAACGTTTTGTTCACGCACTCACTCACTTTGTGATTTAGGCAATTTAAACACAAATAGATACCATTGACGAACTTTTCGATCCGCACTGCTCTTCCTTTTGAACACCTCACACATCATCAGAAAGTGGTCCTTGCGACAACGAGCAATGCTCTTTTTTCTTCTGAGTGTGATGTGCATGAGTGGATTTTATAGTGTTTGACTTGCTTGATTTCACCTCAGCTCTGCTCCTGTGAATTGCTTCCAATGTCAGCAGTCGTCGCTCCAGAAATCCCTGCAGTTTCTCAAATGATGGTGGTTGTGTGCTACTACCCACGTGTTCCTCCCGAGCTCGAATACGTGTGTCCAACAGTTCTACGGTCCAACACACATACATGTCTTCGCTGTTTTGTATGAGCCGTCCGATATTCGCGAGTACTTCGACGATGTTCCTGGCGCAGTGATACAATTTGCGCAGATCGGAGGCTGACTCGGATTTTGGCAGCACCATCAGCGTGGAATAAAATG
The DNA here is from genome assembly GCF_000204515.1 of Acromyrmex echinatior. The sequence continues at coordinate 2,417 of NW_011626983.1, forward strand.
AGCGAACTAACAGTATTCACGTAGTGATCGGCAAGAGACTTCCACGCAAGAGCGGAGTTACCACCAGTTGAAGGTAGATTCTTAACAATTAATTCTGCTTCTCCTTTCAGATTTGTCTTCAGATAATGCATCTGTGTGACATCGGAGATGGCAGTGTTCTTCACAATCAGTGATATGGAAAGATCTCAAAAGGCTGGCCATTCCTCGTACTCTCCCGAAAAATGGGGAGTCGCGGCAACGTGGTACCTGCTGCAGTAGGATGTCCCCCGGTTGGCTTCGCTTTCTCTTTGACTGTCCCTTAGGCCAGCGACTCCTCCATCTCAATAAGAATGGCTCATTGTTGAGTGTATCTTTCGTTTGGCTCAGAAAATCTTTGAGGTAATATTTATGGTTCTTGACATCATCGCGATACATATTAATAAAGCAGTCATGATATTCCTCGAACTTTTGCCACTTAGAGTCGAGAAGTCTAAGCGTAGTTGGAATGAACGCCTTCATTAACTTGATTATATTACTTAGCTTGGCCCGCCCGCTTTTTTTAAATTGTCATGTGTATCCGCAATGCACCTGTGAAGCTCTACTTGAGGCTCTATTAATGCCTCCATCTTTTCAGAATTGCGCAAAGAAATGTTTGAAGCTACACGATACGTGATGCTACACTATGAAATCACCGATTCGACAGTCGAAATCCGGCTCGAAGAACCAAAAATGTAACAGATTGAGATGGAGTAAGAGAATTGGACACGTAAGTAGATTAATTCACACACGAACAATTTTTATTCCATTTCACAACTATGAATACAAATATAATATAAATACACAGACAGTCGTAATAACATTACTGTTTTACAGATTAATTGAGTTTTCCGTCTGGAGTCAGCAACTCCGCAAGAATTTTACACTTTAACTCTAAATTTCGCGTTTTCAGATTTTACGAATTTAAAGGCAAGAATTCGAATCCGAGCGTGAGCGAACACGGAGAAAAGCACTGATTATAAAACGTACTCTCTCTGATAACTTTCTCGAAAAAGAGCCCAGAGAGGTTGTCTCCTCTCTTTTTTTTTTTTATACTCGTGTGCTTCTGGATTGTTCTCGAAAATGCGAGATTTGATTTGGAAGAAATGACACCACAAAAGGAACATCCAGAAGCATCTCGATTTTATTTTTACAATTTAGTTTAAATAATCGGTTATAGTGTGAATTGTGCGTACTCAATTAGCCGCCCTCTACTAAGGCGCCTCTCACGATTGACGACTTTTGTAGGGAGCGTGACGTTATCGCGCGCGAAGCGCTACGCAACTTCGATCTCGATACCAATTATGTCGCGATCGGGAATTAAGCTACACCTCGCTCCAAACACACACTTCAGGATTAAATGTAAAATAATTAAAAAGGACTACGTACTAAGCAATTATCATGCGATAAATTTAACAACAAAATATATTCTTCAATGTTACAAACGTTTCGACTTATATAGAGTCATCTTCAGTGTACATACATCAAATTGGAAATGATGAATTCAGATTTTCGGCTAGTGTAAACGAGCTATGTATCCATTTTACTCTCCTCAATTGACTCAACAGTTAATTAATCTATTACAAAAATCAATATTGCAATAATATAAAAGTTTTTGAGCCAATAATTTTATATACAATATTAATAATAATAAAATACATACTTACGGAGGAAACAATCATACCGTTATCATTGACAAAAAATAAATCTCAAATAGATAGTTTGATAGATACATTTCAAATGAAAATGACTGATGGGAACCGACAAAGAGAAATTACAAGAAGAGAAGAGGGAGGGATGAATTAGTTTCTTATGGAAAGGGAAAAAAAGAAAATGGAAGGAGGTTTAGAATCAGGAAGAGAATAACAAGTCAAGGATATCCATAGATAGGAATTTGAGAGTAATTCACTTTGTTTATTTATGTCATATTATTGTTTTTTTTATGTGTGTGTGTGTGTGTGTGTGTTATTTCATCTCTGAAACCGATCTTTATATGATGTCTCATTATTCAATATTTTAACGTCATTTCAATTAAATTCATGGTTGTACTGTAATCTATGACTAAAAACGATAAAAGGAAATTCACTTTTTTTTATTAATGTACAAAATGTGCTCTTTAGTACCCAACTATCTTTTAGTTTGATCAATATAAGATATATCACAATCATGTCAAGTTATCTTATAAACTACATCGTGATACATCTTTAGATTTAATTCATCTTTTCCTCTTTTCATAAATCTTTATAAGGTATTCAGAATGGAATATTTTTTACCAGCTTTTCTATCGCTACAGCTTTTGGAGATGATCTTAACATAAGATATTGTAAAATATTTATTTTTAATACTTATTGAGTTTGAGTTAGAATATTCGTATAAATCAGGTTTATGGGATATTTTAGTCTGGTATGAATATTAGAAAAAATGAAATATACCGTTCCTTGACTTGTTATCCCCTTCTTGATTTTAGTCTTCCTTCCATTTCCTTTTTTTCCCTTTCCATCAAAAACTAATCCAACTCTTCGCACCTCCCTTGTGGTTTCTCTTTACCGGTTTATCAGTCATTTTCATTTGAAATGTATCTGTCAAACTGTCTATTTGTGATTTATTTCTTTGTCAACGATAGTGGTATGCTTGTTTCCTCAGCAGGTATGCATTTTATTATTGTTAATATTATAAAATTGTTGGCTTAAGAACTTTATATTAGGTGTTGGAATTAATTCGTAGCGTTTTTTAATGAAAGAATGTTATTTATTTCACATGAGCATTAAAAAATACATTAATGAAAGTACTTCCCATCACTTGTAAAACGCTACGAATTAATTCCAACACCTAATACATTTCAAGCTTATATAAAGTGATTACAACGACAGAAATATTGAAATTAAACAAAAGTGTGAAGAGCATAACAATGAAATAAAAATGCAAAGCAATAAGAACTTTAGCTTGTACGAACGAGATTTCATTTATGAATTCGAACGACGAGCAACACGCGCATCGTGAGTCGATTTGCATTAACCGACGCTCGTTTCGAGCAATTACAAAGATTGACTCAATCAAACTGAATCATGATGATTTCTATGCAGGACAACAACGCCGTAAAAACCTTGGCTCGTGGAAACAAATTTCCGAACAGAGTTATCTCTTCTGAAAATTTTATTATTCGACTCGCGAGTGATCTGATTGATCCGCGCTAACAATACACGCGTCACGCCGGCACGGAGTGATCAAGAGTAATATGAATAATTAAATGTTATCCTCTAATAAATTTTCATACGAAATATTCATGCAAAATGTTTAAATTAATAAATAGGGGAGACCGGAGCTAGTAGACTCATTTTTCAATTTCGAATTTTTACAGACAAAATTAAGAGACTTATCGAAAAAATGAATTCTACTTTAGTTACTATATATATTTGACTACTTAATAATATTTTAATAATAAAGGGAAACTGATAACAAATATGAAAAAATGCATTTTTCTAATGCATTCCATCTGATTCAATTCGGACCGGGCTAATTTGATTAAGATTATTAAAATGGAGATTGTAATAATGTATTTGATAATGTATTTTAAGTTACATTTTTGGCTACATATTACAATAATAAAACTTTTATACAAATATATTTTAAACATAAAACATTCGCTTCACAGGGCAGAACAATGCTTCTTTTTGTAAAATTTGTTCATTTCGTGCAAAAATAAGCTTAGTATTCGAGATTGGACATGAGGGAACTAAATTTATAACATTTATCACTGAGGTAAATCTCTTTAAAAAAATAAAATTTTGAGTAAGCATATAAGAGTCGTCACTAAATGAATCATACAGTCCCATGCTATGGTTAGTGTATTATCCCCATCCGTTCATTTTTTAAAAACATTAACAATATATGATAGCAAACAAAAAAAATCTGTTGGACTTTATTAAGTAAGAACTACACTTACTGTCTAAATAGAAATCAAAGTCTCAGACAATCATATACGATTATAAAACAAAAACTTTAAAAATAAACATATTTACTTAGGTGTACGATTTTTTAAAATTGTAACTTCTTTCATAGATGTGATCGCAACGAGATGTTACAGCAGACTAAGCGGAAGTCGTTGCTGCGTGCTCAGACACGTTTACGCGTGTTTTGTTTTTAATGTAGCCTCGATTATTCTACTTACCTCTATAGTCTATTGATCCCAGTCTTCTCTATTTACAAAAAATGTAAAACCGAATAGAAAAAGGAAAGACTTATAGTATTATGTAACAAAAAATTTTACTTATACGGATGACAGGACGAAATAATGTACCATATTTTAATCATTTGAACTATGCGCCGAAATTTGTCCGGATTTGAAATGCAGCTAAACTATCGGAATAATATTACAATTAAATTTTTGATGCCTCATAGAGACATCTACTATTAAACAGATCTTAATATAATAGAAACCTGTAAATATATTTATTTATTGCGAAAAATATTATCTCGGCCGGAAATCGAACTCGGATCTTTTGCATTCCGTATAAGAATTAAATTACTACACTGAAAAAAAAGATTGATTGCAACAATTTAGATAGTAAAATATGGCATAGCATTTTTATATGGCTACAGTAATCAGTTTTTGATTGTAGCAGCAAATTTTTAGTTATGTTAGCCTATCCGCAATGTCAGTATACGATTTCGATAGGCTAATATCTAAATTGTTGCAGCAATCAATCTTTTCTTTCAGTGTAGAAATGTTACTCTATCACGTTCACATTATATGTTAATGTCATTAATATATATATATATATATATATATATATATATATATACATATTATGTATATTATACTGTCTTGTTTGGTCTTGTTTGGAATATGAGCTCAACCTTTTATTAACATATTTACATGGTATATCATATCTGGATAATAAATCCAGGTATGATGTATTATTTAAGTGAATTAATAATTCTTAGGTCCGATTGCACCAACGTTACTTTGACTTTAAGCAAGGCTTAAAACTCTCTCTGTCTCTGTCTCTGTCTCTTTTTCGTTTTAAAACGAGACGGAGAGAGTTTTAAGTCTTGCTTAAAGTCAAAATAATGCTAGTGCAACCTTAATACATTATTTAAAGGATTTTTCGAAATTTTAATTTTAACATATTAAAAAATCTATTTAATTTGAATATTGTACTATTATTATACGTATTATAAAAGTAGATAAAATTCTGTTTCATAAAGTATTTTTTAACATATATGCTTATAATATACTTATGTTTAATAAACACATAGTATATTAACATGTGTTTATTGAGTGAGTCTTAAAATTGGGAATAATTAGTAAACGTGAATTTGCTTTCTAAAATATCTAAAAGATATCACATTTTTACACTTACTTTGTTATTTCTTGGTGTTTTCTGATACATGATATTAAATGAATCTCATTAGTAGTCCGCTGTATCTCAAAAGCCAATATTTCAAGTTTAGCTGAAGAATAAAATAGGATAACAGCAATCATAACGTCCACACCAATACACAAGACAGTATGTATAATTGCAAACATTTGCATAAAGTAAAGAATAAATTTTAGAAGTGGCAGTTTCGTCGAAAATGGATACCACACGTCTAAGGGAAATTCAAAAGGTAAAAACATTGGAGCACATATGACAGTAATTCCAGCCATTACAAAAGAAATCGCAACAGTCGAAATGAACGTCCCATAGCGATTCACATATTTCTGCAGAACAGCTTTTTCATAATTCTTTGAGACTTTTGCAAACTTTTCAATATTTACCATCAAGTCCTAAAACAAATTTAAATGATTTATAACTCATAATATAAATTGGAATAAAATAAGGAATACCCTTACTAATAAAAACTAAGAAAAAAAAGTATTATTTTAAAGAAATTATTATATTGTATAATTGTTTTTTTATTTTTTTAAATAAGTAGTTTAAAAGCGAAAAAATATGTTAAGACTTCTAATTAGTCGCGGGGGCCATGTTGAAATCATGACGTCAGAAGCGAAGAATGACACGTTAATTTATGTTGCGTGCCATTTTTAAAAAAAGACAATTTGGATGAAACGAAATAACGAGATCACTTTAAAAAACTTGTAAAAATCAATGAAAACTGTCCTTTCGTCTCTTGATAGTCAGTAAATGGTCGTAAAAGACACATAAAAAGTGAGCCTATATTCGGACAAAAACACGGTCCAACAGCTATTGAAACGAGTAAAATATAAAATTCCAAGATAACTTTAATTTTCATCGATAATTACGACTTGATAAGTACGAGACAAGTCATATTTTCACAATTAAGCAAATATTGTAATAATCAAATAACACGCAATAAATTTCGTCGTCAAAATATCATTTTTCCACGCCTATAAGTTCGGCCATTTATCGCGCCGAGAATGAACGAGACAGCGAGCTCCTTCTCATACTAGTTGCTTGTTTTAAGCGACCGAAAATGCTTTCTCGGCAATCTTGGCCACTCGGCGGCAATAAGAGGTGGGAAGCATCCTAAATAACATATAAATTTTAATAAATTGTAATAATAGTGTACTCCTCCCCTTAATCCAGAATAGTATGAATCATGTTAAAATGCAATAGTTTACGAGATATTTAATTGTTTACGATTTTTCATCGCGCGTTATATAGTATACCTCCCCTTCATAAACTCGAGTAACAAGAATAGTTCAGTAGAAATATAATTTTATTGGAAAAAAATTATAAACCAGCATTCCTCTTCACGAAAATCTTGAAAAGCCATCAGAAAAGAAATGCGTGTGTTCGAGAGTCGAGACTTGTGAAGAAAATATGCGAAAAAAATCGAATAATAGTTGCAAAAAGCACGTTTTCCGCTTATAAAACGAAAGCTATTGATTGTATGGAAAAAAATTCGGTATAAAAGATGTAAGTATTTGAAATACTTATAAAATAAGACGTGAAACATTAAAATCGATATATTCTTCAGTTCAGTAGAAAAAAAATAAACACCGAAAAAGGCCTTTGTTTCACTCGCTCTCTGTTCATTGAGATTTAAACGCAAAGCTTTAAAATTCTCGTAAAATGTAGCCCTCGTAATGATGAATAAATCTATCCCTGAACAAGCCTGAAATGTCCATTAGTTTTTGCAAAAGCCATTTGTTCACTAAAAATCTGTCTGCGAAAAATTTAATTTCTTCATCTTTGAGCAGTCACATAGTAATTTACAGGGGTGATTTTTCTTCTTCAAGAATTGCATCACATGCATTTAATAACAAAACGATATTTTGCAGTTAAACTATTATAAAACGCCTTTAAAAAATGGATATCTTTTTCCGTATAAAAAAATAGAAATAATTTCGTGAATATGCATCATATCAAGTAGTCATGTGAAGCATCCAAAATCTGACATTTTTCTACGAATTTAAAAAAAAAAGATTACCCTTTGATTATTAGGAGTCGAAATAATAACTTTTTTTCAAAAAATGTCTGTGGCTCTAGTTTTTAAGAGTTCCATCTGGCATTAATTTGTCAAGGAAGAATTGAATTTGCTATTGAAAATTTCTCGAATTTTTTGCTGCCGAAAAAGTTTGTTTAAAACCATTGGAAAGTTAAAGAACGCGAGCAAGACAGTGCGCCGAACGAAGTAAGGGAAGCAGAGTTGATAAAAAAAAACGTGTTTTTTAAAAAATACAACACATTCAATTTTTTTGTTTAAAACATGTTTTTAATGTTTTATATACAGGGTACGTCATCAAAATCCGGACAAATTTCAATTTAAATTTTCCGCTATATTGTGCCTTCGCCAGAGGTTGTTGTTGGCATCCGAGAAAGCCAGATTCTTCTAGTAAATAATCATATTCTCAAAATGGCCGCGATGTTGAAACCAAGTGCGGAGTATAATCGAAGAGCCGCGATCATCGAAGGACTTCGCGCTGGGCGCTCAGTAACGGAAATAATTCGATTCTTTGGATACCCGAGATCAACCGTTTATGACGTTGTGGCAAAATATACGGCTTTAGAACAATCCAACGAAGGTTTCAGTATGCCAAGAAGAGTCACTCGAAAGAACGCACCGCGAGGATTCCCGCAGTTGTTGAAAGGGCTGAAGCACTGATTTCGGATGATCTAGGGCAATCGTTACGAAAATTAGCATTGATTGTTGATGTAAGCGAGCCAACAATAAAATTCCGAATTGCCGGAAGACCTTCGATAAAATCGTATACATTAAAGATATGACAGATGCTCTCTGAGGCTGCCAGGACAAGTCGAGTTGCTCGTCTCGGCTGCTATTCTGGCCTCCCAACAGCCCAGATTTAAATCTTTTGGATTATTACGTATGAAGCATAATTGAAAGGATTCACCACAAACAAGTTTCGGCATCCTATTATGACGTTATTAAGAACCACTATTATGGCAGCATTCGTCGGCATGGACAGCGCTACATTACAGCATGCGTACAAACGCTTTAGACCGAGAATAAGGGCCATTATTCAAGCTAATGGGGGATATATCAAATAATTGTGTTCTATAGGGATCTCCCAAGTGCCATGTAAAAGGATTTTTTGTAATATTTAATTTTTCATTAAAAACATTTTGTTTAAAGAAATTGTTCGATTTGTCCGAATTTTGATGACGCACCCTGTAATATTAGGTGTAGTAAAAAGAAATCCATTATTTTTCCAATAGATGGCTTTAGTAATCTGTATCTCATCTACGCGTGATACAGATTACTAAAGCCATCTATTGGAAAAATAATGGATTTTTTTTTACTACATCTAATATGTAATATGTTCAATTTTTTATTTTTATGATATTATGGTATTATGTATAACATTTCATTTTATGTATAACGTATTTTATTGTGTGTTACACCTTTGCTCTTTATATGTATTTTATATTATTTATAGAATAAATAATTATTATGTATTTGTGTTTATATTTCTTACATATAAGTAGAATAAAAAAATTTTCGGAAAAAAATAACAGAGCAAAGTCTGTTAAATCGTTTCAACGTTTAAGCATAAATTCTTGAGCTTATTTTAAGACAAAAATTCTAATTTATACTTTTATTTTTTTTTAAATACAATTGTACTATTTTTAATTGATTGTTTTTGTAGTCTTTTTGTTTGTTCTATAATTTATCAGAATTCCAAATAGAACAAGAGTTATTTGTAATTGTATATACTATATATACTATATATACTATAAAACATTTTAAAAGTCAGAAAACACAACAATGTCACCTACTTTCCCTCTCTTTTTCTCTCTCATCTTCTGTCCTCATCTGTTTTTCTTTTTGAATTAAATTTATTTGTAGTAATATCAAATATAAAAAGAATCATAAATGCTTTTTAAGAATGTATATCAATGGGAAGGATAAAATATAAATTGAAAATAAATAAAAAATTTTTTTTATTTATCTGTATTTTACTGTATTCTGATATATATATACAGAATTATATACACTATAAGGCAATTCATGTTCCCTGTGAACGCTCAAGTATATATACAGAATTATATACATTATAAGCAAGTAAAAAAACAGCAGTTCACGTGAATGTTTAAGTGTATACAGAATGCAGTTCACAATAGGAATTTCACTGAATATTATGCAAATGCTAATTTAGCCAAAAGTTTCTAAATAATAAATATACAGAAAAAGATATTATAATCCCGGTAAAAATGTTACATATATACGGACACATATATCTTTAGATATTGTATATAAAATGTTTATATATAATTGTCCAGAGCGCGGCGGCAGACACGGATGAAGAGAGCGGACGAAAAATTATAATGTACGCCACGAAAAAGACACACAGTTCACAAATTTATACACAGAACAGATTTATTTAATTTACTCAGTTTGCTACATATATTTAGATTTCAGATGAAATACACTCATAATGGAAATTACAAGCAACTTTTGGGCGGTTTATCTCAGCAGTTTTCTCGGCGGAAATTAACGGAAAAAGAAGAAGCGGCAAAGGCTGACTCGCCCTTTTTATCAGCCTGGCGAAACAAGACGCTTTCTCGCTAAAAGCCAATGAGAAGGCTTTAAAATTAAAAATTTGAGATGACTCGCGGGCGCCAAGAGCGATTGGCAGTTCAGGGCCTCCTTCGCGAAAAGGAGCCCTATAATCATGCGTGAAGGAAAATCCGCGAGCGCAATTGGCGGCGAGATACATTGTTAGTCGCTGAGGCACACTCGCGCGCTCTCGCTGTCTATCGTTAGACTTGCACAGCCGTTAGATAGCCATGTGTTTGTGTATGACATGGGCTCTCCTTTTTATAGAAAGTATACACGCTAATAAATATTTGAATGTCGGTGCTTTCTAGAATTTTCTAGAAGCCCATATCATACACAAAGAATAACGAAATATTATTTGATTGAATATGATGGATAACGCAATATAAAAATGTAGATTGCATTGCCGGCATGCAATATTGACCTCATCTTGAGATCATCTTTTGATCTCAAATAGTAATTATATATATAACAATTTTATATAATTATATATAATTTTATATAATTATATATAATTTTCAGAAACTTGTAAAGAATTTCGACAAATGTAATATATCTGTAATAGTAAAAATATAGTTAAATATACTATATATAAATATAATACTATAGTACTATAATATAAATAATATATATAAGTATAGTTAAATATAGTTATACTATAAGCTGCTGGAAAAATTTCTGCAAACAATATGAAAAAAACATGTAAAATTCGGTAAATGGCTTTATTGTTTTTTGAAGTATTCGCCTTTAAGATCGATATATTTTTGCAAACGCTCGAACCAATTTTCGAAGCATTTTTTCCACTCTGAGGCTGTAACCTCAGAAATCAATGTACGAAATTCAACAGCTGCTTCAGGGGACTCAAATCGCTTACCACGCATCTTCTTTTTAATGTTTGGGAACAAAAAGAAATCATCAGGTGAATACGGACAATGAGTCATCAATTCGACATTTTTACTGGATAAAAAAATCAACGGTTTGACGTATTGTGTGACAGCTGGCATTATTATGATGAAGGATGATGCGACGATTTCGATTTGTTCTACGCATTCATTTATGACTTCTGACAAACAAATTGTTGCATACCAATCAGTATTTACAGTCCTTTGGTCCTCTAAAGCCACGATTGCCACATGTCCGGTATAACTGAAGAAACCAGCAATCATTTGCTTGGCAGCACTGCGTGAACGAACAATTTTTGTTGGGTTCGGTTCATTTTGAAATACCCAAACAGTGGATTGTTGTTTACTTTCGGGCTCATACGAATAGATCCATGGTTCGTCCCCAGTAACGATGTTGTAGACCATATTTGACCGACCTCGGTTGAATTTTTTGAGCATTTCTTTGCTCCATTTAACACGAGCCTGTTTTTGAGCTTCGGTCAAATTATGTGGAATCCAACGACTTCCGTACGCTCAAGTGATCATGCAAAATCATATGTATTGCTTTCATGTCAATGCCTAAGGATGCCTGAATCTCGCAGTATATCATATGCCGATCTCGCTCAATTATTTCAGGCACAGCATCAACATTAGTGCCAACAACAGACGTGGATGGATGACCTTCACGGAATTCGTCACAAAGAAAAGTATGTCCACGCTGGAATTCGGCAAACCAATTATAAACAATCCTATTGAATGGTGCTTCATCCCCAAAAGCCAAATGAAATCGATCGATGCATTGTTTCGGAGTTAGATTACATTTGTAATCGTAAAAAATTATTGCCCAAAAATTTTCACGCGAAATTTCCATTTTCTCACAAAATAACTTCTTTTAAAATACTATGCAAACAAAACTAGTTAGCTTGCGTATAAACTGTCAACTAAATTATTTAACTTAAATTATAGGTTAAAAACATCTAATTTTACGGATATGATAGTAGCAGAACGTTGGTGCCACTGGAAGTATTAGATTGCAGAAACTTTTCCAGCAGCCTACGTATAACATAGTTAAAATAGATATTAAATATTTTTCTAAGTTATTGTAGTTCTAAGTTCTAAACAAATTATTTTACATAATATTAGATGTACAAATAAGTTTCCGCCGTTTTTAATCAAAAATTAAGCATTTATTGTGAAAGAACGATACATAATGTTTTATTGATGTAAATCAAAATGTAAGTGCAAGTTCTTTTTGCGTTCGGCACGAATCTTCATTCAATAATGCTTCCAATTCCGCGTCTTCGTACACTTTCGGCCTTCCGCTACGTTCTTTGTCTTCGACGTCAAATTCATCGTTCTTAAATTTTTGAAACCAATCACGACAACTTCTCTCACTTAAGGCAGCCTCATCATATGCTTCTACAAGCAATCGATGAGCCTCAGCTGCAGATTTCTTCAAATTAAAGAAGTAAATCAAAAGTTCCCGCAAATGACGCTTATTCGGCACAAAATTCGGCATTTTCGCACAAAAAAAAATATATGATGCTGATACAAAATCGCTAGTATTTCAAGGTTATGTTGTTGACAGATGTCCTTATTATATAATGTTTTACATCAGACGATTTTAACCATAGCTTGCCAATGGCACAGTCTTTTTTCAAACGGCGGAAACTTATTTGTACACCTAATAATATAAAAACTGCTGCAACGTATAAAATAATATGTGGACTAGCAATATAATTATTACTCAATTCTTTTTCTGTTTCTTTGCAATCATCATATCCATTTATTACCTCAATAACTAATGGCAGTATAATGACCAATATCCTAATATTCCAGCAAGCTATATTCCTCCATCATAAAAGAAAATTTAACTTTCTTTGGTATATCTTGTAGTTGAATAACATACTGTTCCCCATCACCAGAATTTGAATAAGTTTCCATTAAGATAAACTTTTCTGAAAATTAAAAAAAGAAATTTCGATTATTAATTTAATTTTTTATATAATGTAAAAATAACAATGTAGAATAAAATGATAAATGCTGATACAAACTTATGTCAGAAATTGTAATTTTCTCCAATTCATTACAATTCGACTGAACACAAGAACGAAAGCCGTGTATTGTAATATCCTTTTCAATTTTGTTAATATTATTTTCTATAAGAGCTTCCAATTTAACTTGCACTAGTGGCAGTATTTTCAGTATATCTTTCAGGATAACCTCTTTCACATATGGATACTTCCTTGAATGATGGGTATTTCTGAAACAAATTTCTATATAAAAAGGCAATTGATACTTTACAATTTATAAGAATACAATTATTTGGCAATATTTTGTTGAAAATATTTGGTTGAAAATATTAATTTTAAAATCATCGCATAAAGTCTGTACGATGATTTTTTTGTACCATAACATACCATTTCTTGAATTAATTTGAAAAACTGATAATCTGTTTTACTATATACGGATGTTTAATAGTCTGTGTATCGAAATAGGCAGCAATATATAATTGTAAAATACTATCGAATGCACAGGTATTTGTTAATGAATAATTATTCTGTCCTATTTTAAAATCCTGGTTTTAAAGTTACGTTACTGCCACTTTTTATTATTGGTATCTTATGTATATTAATATTTAATAAAAATTCGTTTTGAATACTACCCTTTTGCAAATATCTTTTTTTAGACTGCATGTTCGTTGTAGCCAAACCTCGCCAATCTTCAACTTCCTTCAATGCAATTATATGTCAAGATTTTCCATGCTGTAACAATTTGTACACATTTGTTTTTGTCCATGTGCTTCTTCTCCAAAGGGCACAGAACATTTATCAAGAGCATGAATGAATTTTTTATATACAGGGTGATCTAAAAGTATGGAAACGGCCAAATAACTGTGGAGGAATGCACTTTGGGGAAAAAAGTTTCAGACAAAAGTCTTAGGTTTTTTTCCTGGCTATTCAATAGTGACCTGAGATTTGACCTTGACCGTGACCTTGAATATCATTTCAAAGTCAAATTTACTTTTTTAAATAGAAACACATATTTTTGACTACAGGAATGGAAACAGCGGAAAATTTTACATCCGCCTGTGACTTTGATCATGATCTTGACCATGCCCTTGAAGGTCAGTTCAACGTCAAGTTGACATTGTCAATGGAAATTCCTGTAAATTGGTACCTAGGGGTTTTCGGGGTCGCTGATTACGATTTTGAAGTCGATTTTCAAAAATTCAAGATGGTGGATCCAATATGGCTGACGAAATTTGAAAAAACTATTGAATTTTTCTGCAAATTGGTTTCTGGGGGTTTTCGTGGTCGCTGATTGCAAATCTGAAGTCCATTTTCAAAAATTGAAGATGGCGGATCCAATATAGTGGACGAATTAAAAAAAAATTATTGAATTTTCCTTTAATTTGAATCTAGGAAACGGCCAAATAACTGTGGAGGAATGCACTTTGGGGAAAAAAGTTTCAGACAAAAGTCTTAGGTTTTTTTCCTGGCTATTCAATAGTGACCTGAGATTTGACCTTGACCGTGACCTTGAATATCATTTCAAAATCAAATTTACTTTTTTAAATAGAAACACATATTTTTGACTACAGGAATGGAAACAGCGGAAAATTTTACATCCGCCTGTGACTTTGATCATGATCTTGACCATGCCCTTGAAGGTCAGTTCAACGTCAAGTTGACATTGTCAATGGAAATTCCTGTAAATTGGTACCTAGGGGTTTTCGGGGTCGCTGATTACGATTTTGAAGTCGATTTTCAAATGTTTTGTGTTGCTGATAACGTCTAGGATCTGCTATACCTGAAAAAGTAAGGTACACCCAGGATGTGCCACGGGGAGACTCCTAAGTACGATTTACATCCCATTTTTTTTTAACTTTTTTTATTTTATTGTTTTTTTTTTTGGTTTTTAAAATTTTTTTGTTTTTTTTGTTTTCTTTTTATTTTTTATGATGAAGTGAGCACCCAACCAACTAAGACAAGATGAAGTGAGCACCCAGCCAACTAAGGTAAGTGTTAATGTAGCGGGTTAAGATGATCTTTGAACACAAGCTTTGAAGAGAGTAATTTTAAGATGACACACTTAAAAGCTTGTGTACAAAAATCATCTTAACCCGCTACATTAACACTTACCTTAGTTGGCTGGGTGCTCACTTCATCTTGTCTTAGTTGGTTGGGTGCTCACTTCATCTTGTTTTCCGCTGTTTCCATTCCTGTGGTCAAAAATATGTGTTTCTATTTAAAAAAGTAAATTTGACTTTGAAATGATATTCAAGGTCACGGTCAAGGTCAAATCTCAGGTCACTATTGAATAGCCAGGAAAAAAACCTAAGACTTTTGTCTGAAACTTTTTTCCCCAAAGTGCATTCCTCCACAGTTATTTGACCGTTTCCATACTTTTGGATCACCCTGTACATGTATGTCCACCGATTGGTTCATCGTTTTCACAAGCCGGACATTTCTTTTCGTTTCTGACATTTTCCCTTATAAACTTATTCTCATCTTCATTTAGATTTTCCATTATTTAGATTTCATCATTATCTTGATTTACATGAATACTTTCTTCTATTCTTGTATCTATCTTTTTTCAAATTAAAGTTTTCCGTATTGTGTTGTGTATTTGTGTTTGCTATTTTTAAGCAACCGCTCATAAACTTCACATGTTTTGATATAAATTCATCTGCACGCATAGGTGTTTTCTTTGTCTTTAACATAATATTTTTTATTATATTAAAGTCACTTTCTACGGAAACATTGCTGACCAAGATTCTACCAAATCCAAAATTATTTCGGTATATGCAAGACCATAAAGGCAGCAGTATAATATCTTTCAAAAGATATTCTAATTTTGGTAAATAATGAGCATTTTCCCTGTCTCCCTCATTATCAGCCAGTAAAATTTTTATTTTATCATTTATATTTTTTGCCCAATCACTCCACTTATTGAAGTTTCCTTCTTTGCCTTTTGTATTATATTGTTTTGTATTCTCATTGATATCTTCAGAATGTTGTGTAATAAAATTTTTCATTTTCATTTTATATTCTTCACATAATGTTTTTTTATTTCTCTCTTGTATTATCTTCTGTTTCACTTTGAGTTATAATTAAAATTCCTTTTAATATCTCTTCTGCAGTTTCGACATAAAATTAATTGCCCTAATATATGTAAAAAAAAAACTGTTTTATGCGTAAATCCTTCAAAAAGTTAGCATATTTTTTTATAAAGTGTGCTACATCAATGCGTATATAGCAAGCAGGTAAATTACATTCTTTACAAGCATCTGCATATTCTTCAAGCGTAGAATAGTTAGTAAAAGTTTGTACAGATGCTATCAATAATGCACATGAAAAATCGCATACAACTTCACGTTGACGTGATCAGGTCCATTCCATCAGCTAATATTGAATGGCTAATATTTGTATTATCTTTTAGACAACATTTGTGTTACCGGAAACAGACTACTCTTGTCAGAGTTAGCGACACAATTATATAAAAATATATTCGCTGTTTTTGATTTGTCATGTCTTTTAATTTTTTTAATGATACTTCCAATTGTATACTTCAATGTAAATACTAAACGTTTGCGTAAGTTTTATTATATACTATGAATTCTATCAATAGTGTACGAAGAACGAATTTAAACTAACATTGTGAGTAATGTTTTTTAATGAACCTAACTGCCAATTCCAATGCTTTTATTGGGTCCTTATCAAAATAATATATCTCTTTAATTTCGTGTTGGGCAATTCATAAAACATTTGTATTGAATAAATAAGGAGGTTCGACATTGTCACTTTGCATTAATTTTTCTGTCATTTCAACTCTATATTTGCATTATACTTTTTCCTTCTAATTCGTTCACAATTGCTTGTCTAATAGGATTTCTCAAATAATATTTCCACAACGTTCTTCTCCTTCGATAAACTTACATTTTATTTTTATAATTAGCTCATTTGTATTATTAATTGTACATTTTATTAACAATCCACATTTGCATCTACCGTCTGCATATCTTGTTTCTCCATTATTAATTAACTTATGTCGTTTAAAATTAAATCCACATAGCAGTTTTACACTCTTCCAAATTTTTTCTGTAAATACCTGCTGCCACGTACCGAGTTGCAATACTGTGTACTGTATCGAAGGAGGTCGACCTTTTTCATTCACGCTTATATATTTTATGAATTATCATGGCATCAAAATCGGCCTTTATCATGGTTATAGTAAATGTTAATACACCATTCGCATTATTTATGGGCATATTAGAATTATTTAATGTGAACTCACTTACTGTTGACTCATTTCTAGTAACAACGCTCGATACCTCTGAAATACGATTTCCGTATCAAAAGTCGCTGACTGATAAGGAGAAACAGGTGGACAGACTTAATTTCTCTCTTATTTTATATACATATTGCACGTAACTAATGTATATAAAGATAATGGCGTCACCCAATTTTCTAATTCTCTTGCTATTGTTATCCAAATAGCATTGGATTTTGAAATAAACTCCTTTATCAGGCGATCTTTGTAATTTATTAATGCGTCGATTAGAATGTCCCTCTCTACTTTTGCTAATCTTCGTAAAGATATTTTTTGTTCAAACTTTTGTAAAATTAATACGATATCTGAAAATCACACACTTGTAGAAGACTGTGGAAGACAATGGTATACACAAATAAGAAACTAAAAATCAAAGAAAAGAACGAAAATTAAAAAGAAATTAAAAAGGAAACGAAAATTGAAAAACAGGAAAAATAAACTAAGACACGAAAGAAAACAGAAATGAAAGGAACAGAAATGAAAGGAAAATAATAAAAGATTCGACGCACTCTCGAAAGACTCAAGGACACCATTTAACACTCCCAAAATACTTGCCGCGAAACAAGACTAAATAAATAAGACTATCGCACGATAAATGACGACGATTAACAGTCACTGAAGACTGAAAGAAAGATGGTGGCAACACACCCACAAAAACTGATATGGTGGCGCTCACGTAATACAAATTACGGTAGACATCTTTGAACTGATTTTATAAATTGCAAAATTCGGTGCAAAAACGGTGCAATCAAATTTACAAAAAAAGAAAATACTACAAAATAGTAAAGTCATCGACGAGACTGGTGGTAAAGTGAAACAGTAATTGTGCCTAGTGATAATCAAGATGGCGCTGTAATATGTTACATAAGTCCCTAGAATATCGAATCCGGCGCACTTGTCGATATATAGATTGGGTTCGGGCAGCGCGCTAACAGAGCTATTTGTGTTATGCTATTCTTATTTCACGTCTAGTGGACGATGAAGATAGAATTCTACTCGAAATTCTGGCAATCATGGGACAAAATAAACAAGAAGACTAAAAAAATCAATTAAAAATAGTATAATTGTATATTTAAAAAATGAAAGTATGGATTAGAATTTTTGTCTTAAAATAAGCTCAAAAATGTACACTTAAATGTTGAGACGATCTATTAGACTTTGTTCTGTTATTTTTTCCGAGAATCTTTTCATTCTACTTATAAAATATGTATATAAGAAATATATAAATACATAGTAATTATTTATTTTATAACTGGCATATAATATGTATAAGATCAAATGAAAATAAAAAGTACCTTGTATTATGTAACACATAATTAAATATGTTATACATAAAATGAAATGTTATACATGTGTCATAAAAATAAAAAAATTGGACATATATATTATATAATATAAAAAGTTTATAAAATTATAAAGCGTAACGATTGATTACACAGGTTCACAAAAAAAAAGTATCCTGTGCTGGGATGGAGACCGAGCTATTCTTACGTATATAAAATAATACAAAAAAATAAAAACAGAAAAAAAATAATACTGACATAATTTGTAAACAAACGTTTATAACATGTCAAATTATCACATTTTATTCATTTATCAGTCTACCTTTGGTAACATATTATTTTTATGTCATATTTCTTTACTCGTTTATAAATTGTATTAGTTTAACATCAGGGAATATTAAACATCAATTTAACACAAAATACTTACATAACATAATCAGTTAAATTAGCACTTGAATATGTTATAAATACAAAGTACGCAAGTACTCAAATACTTTGTATTTATAATATATTCAAGTGCTAATTTTTGTCAATATTATCTGTTTTCTGTTTTTATTCTTTTATATCGTTTTCTAACAATTAATCTTCAATATAAAAAACTTGAATAAAATATACATATACATTTTTTGTTACTACGTACTTGTTACTACTGTTGCTGCGGGTGCTGCTGTTGTGGTGACGGAGGTGACAGTACCATCTGCTGTTGCTGCGAGTGGTGCTGTTGTGGTGGCGAAAGTGGCAAAGTCTCCTGCTGTTGTGACGGAATCTCCGCAAGCGGCTGAGAGTGTAAATGCCCTAACCTTGAAAAATGTTTTTTTTTTGCCTTTGTCGACATTTTCGTCAAGAACGCAGTAGGACACCTCTTCCAGGGCGTTTTTTTTAAAAAAGAACTAATATAAAATAAAATCTAAAAATTCTAAAAAACGAATACAAGTATTGAAATTAATCAATAATTTTATCATTGCAAACTAACATTATAAATTTAAATTTGATTCTTATAGAAAGTTTATGGGTATTTTATATTATAAGTGATTTGGATCTACAAATTATTGTATAGAGGAAAAAGTAAGATGTGCAGATTTTAAACAAAGTTCAGATTTTCTGCGGATCTTACTTTTTTCCCTATACAATAATTTGTAGGTCTAAATCACTAATAATATAAAATACTTATGATATGAAATACCCATAGACTTTCTTTCTATAAAAATCAAATTCGAATTTATAATGTTAGTTTGCAATGATAAAATAATTGATTAAAAATTTCAATATTTGTATTCGTTTTTTAGGAGTTTATTTTTGCCGGAAGGCAACGAATAATTATAATAATAAAATATAAATATTGTATTATATCCCGCGCGAGAAAAAATATTATATATAAACATATTTTATATATAATTGTATATAAAATGTGTAAATTTTTTATATAATTATATTTGATCATTTTTTCCTGAGATGTTATTTACTATTAAAATGTAACCTTGTATAAAACTAATACTTCGAAATATAATATTACTAAATTGAAGTTCTAATGCAAGCTATCTGATTATATATATATTATTACTCATAATATATCTGTTAAATAATATTATAATTACGTTATTCACATACATGAATTTACGAATTAAAATATTATTGCAAGTTTATTTCGAAAATGTAAATAATAAAAAATGTGATAACTTTACTAGAATTTGTACACATAAATCTTCCGTATGTACATATAGAATCTGTACATATAGAAATTCGATATTAACAAATTATAAAGCATCATTAATGAATATCCACTGCGAGTTATATGTCCAATAATAATGAAAGATACAAAAAAGTTCAAACACGAGCAAATAATTATGTCACAATTACTAGGTTATTTAAGCATCAATAACAAAGATTAATTAATTATTAAATAAAATTAAACAACGTAGGAACGTTTCGATCTTACTTAGTGAAACTAATTTTAATTATAATCTAATTATTCTCCTTGTGTGTTTAAATTTACTTGTATCTATGTTGTTATTAGACATATAACTCATTGACAGATACTATTATTAGTGATATTATATAATTAACTTCAAATTTCTTTATGTATAGATTCTAATAAAATTGCATTTTTCATTATTTACTTTTTCAAAATTTAACTTATAATATTTTAATTTATGTATACCATAATGTAATTGTAATATTGTTAACGATGACATCGTGTTTGTACTGGAACAGAGAGATTAAAAATATGCAATACAATATAAATATATATATATATATATATATAAATAAAATGAAATAAATATACATATATAAATATATAATACATATATTATATATTAAGTTAACTCATTCACATTTCTTTGTTTCATATTTATTTGATTTCTTCCTTTCCTTCTTCGCGGCATTGCGTTACGCAGCATCACGCTCGACAAATCATTCTTATTATCGCATTCTTATTATCGCGCAGTGCGACTAATTATATAAGATAAAATAAAATATAGTATAATATATACAAAATATTCCGCGTGCAAGAAGAGGATAGCAACGCATAAAAAAATAGTAAGTATAGCACGCGGGGACTGCTCCACACTGCCACCACGTTCGCTGGTGGCAGTGTGGACCGGCGAACCGCGCTCGCTGGCGACGGATTGCGCGGCCATTAACTCCGCGCCATGTCTTCACCGCGTCGCAAACGCAGTTTCCGTACACTTCCGCTACGTTATTTCCTGCTGCATAATTTCCCGTACCCGGGATGTCCTCATCCACCCGCACTGTAACGTTATCCCCGCGACGTCACTCACTGTGACGTCATTTTTTTTCCTCCTCTCCTGTGACATCATCTCCTGTAACGTCATCCACTTCTCCCTCCCTATGTGACGTCATCCCCCTCGCCTATTGACGTCATCTCCTGTGATGTCATTCTCCTTCCCCTGTGACGTCACCTCTTCACCTAGTAACGTCACCTCCTCCGCTCCCCGCGGACCCTCCGCGCCGCGGATATCCCCCGCCTCTCACCCCCCTCAGAGGATTCGAGTTAGAACCGGCCTATATCCCCTACTAACAAAAATTTTGAATAAAATAAAGAACGCCGAACGGTCAAATTAGATGTTACGAATATACAATATTTAATCAATTTATTTGTTCCAAATGTGATTGCGCGCCGATAATTGTCGGACTTTCAACATAATCATTATGAAACGTTTAATAACCCCCTCTAAATAAATGAGAACCTTTAAAAAAACTTATTGCGAAAAATATTACCTCAGCCAGGGTTCGAACCTGAAACCTCTCAACTTGCCGGGAAGAATGTCTTAGCCAACTTGATCACTGAAGTTTTGGAAATATTCCTCGCAATAACCGATATGTATAGAGAGAACGCGTTATTTAGGCTACGTGTATAATATTTTGCATTCGTAATATTTGAAGGATCATGAAAAGTATGTAGGTATATGTTTTAAAATTCTCAGAAATTATACGATTGATTATATGTATGTGAAGTATTGTAATATTTATTTACAAACTCGGGAATTTAAAAAATGAAAATTAAAATAGCAAAAAACGTTCCCTGTAGAATATTGTGACTTTTCATTGAAATGTAAAATAATAAAATGTTAAATACAACATTTCCAGTCGGTATATGTTGCGTATATACTCGATATATTATATCTAATAAAGATTAAAAATGTTTTATCTTTGTGATTTTTTGACCAATTATCATATTAGTAAAGTTATATATGTAAAAATTGATAATATCATTTATCACATTGACTAATCCTAACTTATTTTTTGTCAATATATACGACATTGCTTTGTATAATATAACAAATTACCGAAGCAACTTACTGAATTATTCTAGAAAAGACTTGACAAAAAAAGATTATTAAAACAATCATGTATTTTTGCTTAATATACATTATTTTAACTCTGATGAGAGCTTAATAAGCGAAACATGTAATATAATGTAATATATTAATACGAATATTAAACATGCGATATATATAATTATATATATATTAGATTAAATTCTTTGTTAATTTTTCGCACTTATATCCGTGTCGACTCTTAAATGCTCTTTGTGACGTTCGCAATTATGATTGTATATGTAAGAGTTAATAGATATACGAGGTGGGTTCTGGCCCATTGGGCTAGAGGGGGGCACGGGGCACGGGGCGCGGAAGTACTCATTAGCGCGGGGGGTGCTCGTAAGCGCGGCGGAGGGGCAAGGGACGAAAAATCCCGGCACTATCGATGTTTACCGATATGATGTTATATGCTGCCATGTTGTGACGTCACATATCATTGGGGGACCGCCGCCGCGTCCACTCCAAAATGCATTTCGGGCCGCCGCCGCGGACCCCGCATGAAAATGTATCGCGGACCGCCACCATGCGCGCTATCTCATATACTTACCATCTTTTTCTCGATGCGTTGCCGTCTTTTCCTATTTCTCTTTTTTTTCTTTTCGTATCCAAAACCTTTTGATATGTCGCGACATGTTCTAATGATGATATTATCAATGCGATATAAATGCGACGTTGCCAAATAGTGTACATGTCACGTGACCAGATTTTTCACGAATTTGATGACATGATATGACATGTCACAACATATTCGAGCGGTGACAGCATCATCAATATAATGTGATACAAATATCACACGACGTGATAGTAAATGGTATAAAATAAAAAGATCAATTTTAACCTCCGAATTGCGCGCGTTTATTTTCATACTTGTTATTCATTCTTTTGTATTACAATGGATAAATACATATGGCATAGGATAAGTTTGATGGGAAATAAAGAAAGTACATATAATGATATGAACAAAAAAAATTTTTATTCACATATTATTACATCGTTTTTTTTTTGAACGTATTAAAAATTAAAGTTAATAGCTCGCAATCGACGAGCTGATGTCCATTAAAGATGTCGCTATCGCGTATAGTGTTTTTGAACACGATGTTAGAGAATCGCGTATACTTAACATCGACCGTATCGACGAGCGTAGCTCGTAGCGTGCAAACTCTGATGGTTAGCAGTCCAACGCTTATAAAATTATCTTTGTATTCGTTTCACAGCATCTTGTAAATATTCCATCACTGCTCATAGAGGCCCTTCCGCGTTTCGAGAGAGACAGCGACAGTTCATGTCCGCGATGATCTCCCAGGACGATCTCCACGTAACTCGATGGACCAGCGTTGATTCCAATTTCCAAAAATTTGTAGCCCATAGCCATCAGATCTATTCAGTAAACACACCGCGCGATGTTCCATGCTGTGTACGTACATAATGTTAAAAAAAAAACGTTTCTTTTGTATAGAACGTTGAAACTTACATGATACTGCAGTCCTTCTTCGTTTCGATGGCACGATGCGTTGCTGTCTTTAGCGAAGTATATTTTTTCAATCGTTCGTACAAGGGTAATCGCAAGACTAATTACATCCGCGTAAATTGCGACGTATATGGTAAAACTTCGAGAATCGAAGAGGGGATAATTCCTCCCCTCTTTTCAAGAATTGCGAACGTGTCACGATACGTTTTATCACGTTTTTTCTACATATTTTCTTTGTTCGCGAGTTTATCAATGTTTATACTTTATCGATGGCATCGATGACGTTGATGATGAGCACGTTGGTGACTTTGGTGCTTTTTTCCTAAGCTATCGCCAATATCTCGTTTTTTCCTTCGATGGCAGTGGACTTGGCGGACTTGGCGACAAAGGAATGTATGTGAAGTTAGCCCCCGTTTTTCTGAAAATTAAAATTTTGACAATTGTTCCAGGTTATTCTGAGTTTGTTCTATATTGTTCCAAAGCAATATTATCTTATTCCAAATCGTTTTCCAATAAAATGGATTTTTTTTGCTAGCCCCCCTTTTTGAAAAATCAAGCAATTTCTTCTCGCTACTGATTGTTCTAGTTGTTCTAAACATTGTTCCAAAAGGACAATTCCGTATGACGAACGGAAATAGCAGAAAACACAAAAATATTTTCTTATCCGGCACTGAATAGATAGTGGAATGTCCTGCAGAGTAGTTATAATCGAAGATATAATAAATAGATTCAATAAATAATTGTGCACCGTACGATATGCTTACAGAACACTCTTTATCAAATTTACTACATTTAGGTTTTAAAACTTTTCCCTCTTTTATTGCATCCAATTTTTGCAAAACCGTATTTGTTTAATACTCCTTCATTTATCAAAATGTAAAGTAAAATGCACTTCTTAACAATTTTTATGTTCTCACATGTTTCACATGTACATATTTCGAAATAGCTGTAATTTTCTTGAATTATTATACATATTCGCATAAATTGATAACATTTGATAAGGCATCTATTGTTATAGTGTCAGGAATTGTACAAAACATGTTACATTTTTTTAAATTTCAGCTCGCATTTTTTGTATCTTTTTTGTTAGACCATGTTGTACAAAAGATTTTATAAATTTAAAAACATCTGTTGTAGCTGCATCTACAATTTCTTTAAATTTCTCGTGCACACATGCCGCGGTAACAATTTGCACAAAATGTTTGCTATCAAAACCACATGTATTTTTGACAATTACATTATTATAATATATCCTATTTTTAAAACCGTGCGTGCGCGGAGAAATATTACCATTTAAGTAATATACTTAACGCAACACGGTTTCTATTAATATTAAACGTATCCCAAACAGGACATGCATCTAGATAAGTATGTTTTTTTTTTATTATTTTTATTAAGCCAGTTTTGTTCCGCCACTAATTCACAAGGTTCTTCATCCGATTTGTCAAAATTTACGGATAGTTTTGTGTCTAATGTCGAACATATAACAATATCTGAATGAAGTTTCTCACTATTTTGACATGTATCTCCTTGATTAATATCTGTCAATAATAAATTTGATTCGTCTACATCGCGACCGATCTCAGTTCCCCGATCAGCAATTTCATCTGCATCAGGAACTTCTCTGATTTTATTACGTAATAAAACTTGCTTTGTCGTGTCATAATGTGTATTAATATTTGACGTCGATGGTAATATCGGTCTGTTAATTTCTGACATGACTAACTTTGCTTTACTGGAAAAAGATTGAATGCAACGTTAAAAATGTATCTATTCGCATCGATTGCGAATTGTACTTTAATAATCTGTGTTTGATATCATTAGATTCAACTGCAGATGAACTTGGATTTATGTACTTTGCCAAATCCAAATTTTAATATCAATTTACTCCAGAGTATAATGGAAAATATGATAATAAACACTTAATTTTTTGCGCCATTGCTGGACAATAATATGAATTTATGTCTACACTCTCAACAATATTACGCGATTCATTAACGCAACTATTGAAGAAAGTATGAATCTAGATAATCATTGCATTCTTATCTATTATATAGTATAGATTATGTGTACGGCGTTTACCTACACAAGGATGAATTGATGTTTGGCAATAAATGTTTCGACGTGGATGATACGAACAACATAATTATCGACCGCATATGATACACCTGGTCTTTACGAATTAATTTTCAAGAGAATTCCCGATGATCTCCTCTACACGGAAAACGATACAAGTACAAGAGCATGCTACTGGCGACGAACGCGCACAAACACAAGCATCATTCGCAGGACCGATTATTGAGCAAGGGGATACAAATACCTAATCGCGCCATTGATGTCGATCACATCCAAGAAACAGAAGAAGAAATCTGGAAAGGAATTACCTCATGCAATGTCATTGAACGACAACGCGATCGATTATGTGGGACGATCCTAACGAATTAATGGATCGTTTATTATTGCTCGACGCTTCGCACCGAGCGGGCCACAACGCTCATGATAACGATCATCGAGGAATTACGCGACACCGGTCTTATTATAAATTAAATCGCATATCGACAAAACGAGTCAGTCAAGTGACGTCAGCGAGAAAAAATACTTTTTGCTCTTTGTATTATGCGTCGAATTATGAAAAAGAGATCCAGCGAAAAGAGAAAAATTAGCTCCGAGAAACGTTAATTCGTCGAGGAATTGCACGCTCCGACGAAAAGAAATTTTCCGCGAAGGCATGTCATAGTTCGAGAATACGACGATCTGTGGCAGGCTGATATCGTCGAGATGCGCACGTACTCGAGCTTCAACAGAGGTTACCACTACATATTCACCGTCATCGATATGTTAAGCAAGTACGCGTGGGCCGTATTCAAGAGCAAGGGTGGAAGCAAGATGGCTGATGCTATCGCTGAGATAATTCGAGCGAGTGGAAGATGTCCGAAAAATTTACAAATGATTATGGGGAAGGAATTTTACAATACCGATGTGCAGAAAATTTTAAAAAGACACGATGTTAATCACTATTCCACGTACTTAACGTTGAAAGCATTAGTAAATCGCACGCTCAAAAATGACATGTGAAAAATGTTTACACTCAACGGCAATTACAAGTGGGATGATGAGAAGGATGAACGCTGCCGCGTCTCGTATCAGATTACAACGTGCGAAAGCATCGCGCTATCGGCATGCGACCCGCCGACGTAACTCCCATAATCGCCGAAAGACTCTTGGACGGTGTACAGCGTGATAAAAATCGCTGGTCCGGTAAAATTCAAAGTGAACGATTCGGTGAGCAAGTACAAGACAATTTTTGAGAAGGGCTACACGCCAAGTTAAACTACCGAGATGTTTACAATCATTAAAGTGTAGCATTACCAATTTCGTAACCTATCTACTGGAGGACTATCGCGAAAAATCCGTCGCTGGTACGTTTTACGAGCACGAGTTGCATCGCGCTACTCATCCGGACGTGTATCTCGTGGAGAAAGTACTGCGCAGATAGGGAAACAAGGTATATGTCAAGTGGCTAGGATTCGAAGAATTGCACAATTCATGAATACACAAAAACAATTTTCATTTAATAAAATTTTGATTCGTGTATTTTTTCTACATATAAAAAAATATTATATATCAATATAAGTATAAAACGTATATTTTTTTTTATTACTATTCATTCATCATATTCATTTTGGAGTATATAAAATACATAATTATTTGTAACAACTTATATATGAAGCAGAATACATATGTACATAGATAGTAATACATAATAGTTATATAATACTTATATAAATGTAAAAAACATACGTAAAGTGTAAATCAAAATAATAGTAATACGCATAAATGATAAAAACATGGGATACATAAAGTGTGAATTAAAATACTAGTAGTATATAATACATATATAAATGTTAAAAGCATACGATACGTGTTATATGAAAGTACAATAATCGTAATACATAATAAATGCTATTACATAAAACATACTACGAGGAATAAGTTTTTAGAAAAACATAGTAAAACACATTTTTTTTGATCGATTCATTTTTATTTCTCAAATAGTCTCCTTTCAGTTCGATACACTTGATTCTTTAACTTTTTCAAGACGTCCAAATAATATGATTTGTTCAACTCTTCAAAATAAGCCTCTGTTTCGATGATGAGCTGCTCTCTGATGGTGAATCTCTTTCTTTCGAACCATTTCTTCAGGTTTGGAAACAGAAAATCGTCGCAGGGGGGCTAAATGCTGGATGAAGAAGCAATTCATAGCAGAATTCGTTGAATTTGGCCATCGGTGCCGGCCACATGCGAACCCGTCATGATGGAAGAACACTTTCATCTCTTCGCTAAATAGGGACGTTTTTTCTTTAAAATGTTGAAACGATCCAATAAAGCTGCGTAATAATCGCCGTAATTAATCGTCGTAGTAATTGATCGTTTGCTCCGACGACGTTTGCTTCGAAGGTAATCGATATGAATTATACCGCGTGCATCCCAAAAAACTGTGGCCATTACCTTTCCGGCCGACTTCACGGGGCCATCTTCATCTTCTTCGGGGATGGTTCATTCAGTTGAGTCCATTATTTTGACTGTTCCTTCGTCTCGGGTGTGAATAATGGACCCATGTTTCGTCCACAGTAATGAATCGATGCAGAAATTCATCTGGATTACGTTGAAACATCTCCAAACATTGTTTTGAAATCGTCATATGGTCGCGCTTATGGTCCACAGTGAGCAAACGCGGCACCCATATTGCCAATAGCTTTTTCATACCCAATTGTGCGTGCAAAATTGAAATCACTATGCCATGTGATATGCCTGTGGCCTCAACAAGCTCGCGCACTTCCGATCAGTCAAAACAATATCGTGGACTTTATCGATAATTTCTGGCATAGCAGCCTCAATTGGACGTTTCGAATGAGGTGTATCATATGTGGATGTACGTTCACGTTTAAATTCATTCATTCAATTGTCGCAAACGCTGGTGCAGATGTGTTATGAACATCCAACTCAGCTTTGATTTCTTTCGGCATTAAACCTTTCATATGTAGATGTTTGATCATTGTACGAAACTCGTTCTTTTTCATTTTGTAAAAAATACAAAAATTATTCACTTTAATTCGTCTACAGAAATGAAACCACACGATGAATTCCGTTCAAAATTTGACAGTAATCAAAAATGAAAAATGCTACTTGTCAAAAAGTAATGTGACATGACACTGTGAATGTCCTCTGACAGATTTTCTAAGAAGTTATTGACTTGCCTTCATAATAATACTTGTATAAATGTAAAAAAAAAGTGTAAATTACAATAGCAATACATAATAGCAACATATAATATTTTTTTCCGAATTTTCAATTCGGATATCGTGTAAACCTCGTGTAATTTAGATCGTAAACACGATTTACGGCATATACAAAATTAAGTCATTTCGATCTCTTCGTTCAAATATCGCATGTAATCGTCGAACGTTATCATTAATGCTGCGATGTTCTTTATGCCTTTCGCCTTTTTAGTGTTCTTCTTGCCACTCTCACTACATCTTCGCTCTGAGTTCAACGAATTCGGTCATTATCGCACCGTTGTTCTCGTCCTTCATCAAGCCGGGTACTTTTTAGTTCGCAAGAGGCATCGTACACGATGTCTGTCGGATAATCTCTCGTGTCAAATCTAGCGATATCGCGTTTCACAGTCTCGTCGCATATTATATAGTAAATGAGACTGCCTGTGTCGATGTACATGATCTTACATTTGTCGTAATACATTAGTGACATGTACTCGTGGTAAAATTCATATAAGCAGACTTTCGATATCGAGTATGCACATACCCACGTAAATCAGCTTGTCGAGTTTACGCATTTCAACGGCGATCAAATTTTCCGGAAAGACGCAGCGGCTGTGAAAATTCAGTTTCGCGATCATTGTCTCCATCCCATTTTGTTATTAATTTTACATCGTCGTGATTGCGCACATTCTCTATGGTCTCGGTCTTACCGAATATCGCATTATTCATTAATTTATACAAATTTTTTTCGAAATCATTTTTCGCGCTAAATTTTTCGTTCTAAATTGTGTATTGAATTCAACATAATCACGAAGCCATGGAGAGCGAATTGTAGCACTTTGTTACGTGACCGTAACGAGTACATTATTTTGCTGCAAGTTGCAGTAGTGGATAACGTAACGCTGCTTATCATACAACATATATTCGCTAGAAATTTATCTTCGGGCTTATCGACCGGTTTATCGTACGGCAGAAAGGTAGGTCAGTGTGTTGGTCATAGATGCTGCGGATTCTCAAGATCGACCTCGAGAATATAATCGGTAGGTGAATCCAGAGCGATCGCGCTCACGTCAAAGTTCGCAGCGTCTTTGATCCGTCGAAATTCGGCGTATGGCAAAGGTTGATACATCGCCCGTCCGTACAGATTATTCACGTCGTAGTACATCAAGTATGACGATGGTTTCGATGAGTTGAACGAACATATGTACTTGTTATTAGCCTATCTGCCGGAACATTGACTGAAACCATCGCCTATACCGCGCTTGATGAACATAACCATATCAATTTCGGTGAGCAACTCGAATCTCACGCGTGTATGTTTCAGCATGGCGTCCCACGTAAAACCTGGCAATGTAATAATGCGCGAATCGAGACAGTAACTCGCAATGCAACTATTGCGGAAATTTTCGAAAATGTCGGCTAATAACAAGACATCAGTTTTCAAGTACAGATCACTGTACTCGTCGAGCGTCGGATGGAGAATCGCTACCATACATTCACAGCGTGAGCGTAATCGCTCTCGAATACGGTATCACCTGTCAACGAACTGAAAAATAATTCTCGCTTATCCTACAATTTTTCAACGCAATCAATGTACTCGTACGGAAAGACATCTTTTCGTATGAGAAAATCGAAATCTTCCGCGCTGAGCTTACAAAATTCGGAATGTACAATTTTTAATTTATTTTTGTCGACATACGACGCCAATTTATCGAGGTTTGCATTTAAAATTTTGAAAGAATCAATGAACTTTAATTTTACACAATTTTTCTGAAAATTCTTTTCATTTTATCTTTGGTCTATCAACATGTTTAGTGAATGAAATATATTTTTCTTTGGTTATCGGTAGTACATCTATATGTCCGTACGTGGTAGCAATTTTCCTTAATTATAAAATGCATTATATCATAGCCCGATAAATTGTGAAATGCGATCGGAATATAAAATGAATTTTTATAATTTAATTTACAATTTTTGAATGCGCTAGACCGCGATATCTACCGATGAGATGACAATGATCGCATATCGTCCGGCGCGAACGGTTTCTCGCAGATGTGACAACGCGTCGCACTACGGTACGCTTTCCATTGCTGTTTAACAACGTTTCCATGGGCACGTTGGCGGATGTGATATTTTTCACGCGATTTGCCAAACCATTAAGTTGTCGCGCGAACCACGCTATATAGTCTTCATCACAGACAGAAGTGATAATGTGTCGTCGTACGCGCATCGTACGTAGTAGTCTATAATAAACGCTTCATGCTGTTGAAACGGGTATGACGACACGTCTTCCTTGTTGGATTCAATCTTTTGTAGAACGCACTCCAAGTCAGCGTAGACGATGAACGGCACTCGTTCCCGATTGTTATAGTTGCCGAATTCGAGTCACCTGTCGTCCTCGCTCGGCAGCAGTCGTTGATCTTCTAGCAGTACACTTCGTGCGACTGCAATTTTTCGCACGAGCTGAAGTAATGGAGACATCTGTAAATAGAGAAATCATTTTTTGTCGCTATTTCTTTTTATTTCCTTATCATACTTATCGGTCGCAGAAAAATTTTTTGTTATTTTTCCCACTAATCTGCGAGCTCACGAGACACGACAGGTTCTTGATCCACGCAAAGTATCTAATGTTATCATTGCGTGAATCTTGTAAGTACAGGAGATTGATATGCTTCTCCTTCTTGTCATCGATGAGCCGTAGAGAAAGGAAAATCTACTTATCTTCGATGTACACGTTGATCGATATGTTATTGAGATTTTCGAATTTCGGAATTCTTCAAACATCGGAAATTTGATATCCGCGAGATTCAACACTGTCATATAATGCAGATGCGACGATTTTCTATTCACATGACTTTTAACCGGCTATCACTGACTAAGCGAAACGCATTGTCTATCGAACGCACGTTGCTTTCTTAAGTATAATTTTTCGCGGCACCTCGAAGTGACATCCCGCGCAGGGGATTTAGTTTATTCACATTAACAGTCAAGTTGAGGATTCGCGAAAATGTCCACTCGCTATTACGTTTCTGGAACTCTTCGAGCAAGACTAAAATAGGCTCGACGACGTGTCGCTCGTACCACTCGCGCATATCGGTGCATCGATATATCTCGCTGTTCTTTGTAATTATGCTCTTATTAGTACGTTTATCCTTCGTCGCGAACTCGCCGTTGAACGCGGTGTTCACTTTTACGCTACCATGTCTTTCTATGGCGTCTCGCACTCGCTCTAGAATTACATTGTCAGCATCTTCTAAAAACCATCGCGGCTCGATGTGATTAGAATTTATCATCTGTCAATATGACTCTTGAACGATTCTTGAACGCGGCGTCGATTTCTCGCCAGACAAGAGATCGTTCGTTGCCATTCGCGTACTTGCCACCAATGTGCACGAAACGTCGTTCCAATTGCGACTTTGCATCCGTGAATCACGCGATCCTCGCCACCGCGGATTGTCTGTGCCCAATGACAAGGCGCTTGGCAAAGTTCTTCAAGCTCGATGCACTTGTCGCATCGTTGCAGCCACGCGAAACACTCCACCAGAATAGTGACCCGGCGTACTGTTCCAGCAGTTCGCGTTTCATTCGCTCATGATTTTCCATGTCTTTTTCACAGTCTTTAGATCACACTCTTACACGGAGCACTTAATAGTTTTTCAATAGGCGCAGAGTGTGGCACATGCTGCACGGGAATACAATGTTAACTCTCCGCATTCCGACCACGATCACCTGCTGTCTAATGTATGGAAAGAACAGTCTTTGTGCTGATGAAATATATTCCTAACGCCAATATTCCGCAAATAAATCATACATGGTCGACATAAAGTTGAGATATCATACATTGTATAATAACAGCAGATTTTGCAGTACTTAGTACGAATGTTCAACGCACGGATTTCCGGAAGACTGCACAAATTTCTCTGCGTGATCCATATTGCAGTCGCTCAACCCAATAAGACATTCAATATCGTTGGATTCTACTTTTTCGTTGGACGACTCTTAGTCCAATATGTCCTCAAATTTTATTTCCATTGCAATAATTTGTCTGTATTCACACCATCCATGTCCTCAACGTCCGCACTATGGTCAGTCATACTTTTCGCATTATACTTATTGCAATCGATTTGGTAATATTTAAATGCGCAACTGAGGTGTCGCACGTTTATAATCCATTATACATTCCATTTGCGACTTCTTTGTCCCTTTGTCTATCATCCCTTAGGTCGGAGCATCGACGACGTGTCACCGATCTCTTCTTAGAAAAAATATGATTATCGATGTTTCTGACCTTGAAAGAAAGAACTATGAGAACGCATTATGATTTCATCTACCCCTCATTGATGGCGCTTTGTTCAGCAGCCGATACATCGATACATCGATGATGTTCCACCGATCTTCTAGACAAAAGTTCACGTTATAGTACCGCGACGCATTTTGGGGTGGGTGGTGGCAGTGATTCGCGATGTATTTTTGGGTGGGCACTGGGTTCGCGGCGACGGCCCGAAACGCATTTTGAGATGGACGCGGGGTCCGCGGCGGCGGCGGCGGCGGTTCCCAATGATACGTGACGTCACAACATGGCGGCATGTACCATCATATCGGTAAACATATATCAATAGGGACTTCCCGCGCCTTCCCCTCCTTCCCCGCATTTTCGAGTACTTCCACGCCCCGCGGCCCCCTCTGGTCTCATGGATCAGAACCTGCCTAATATATCTACTAGAATTCCATATAAATAAATATTACAACACTTCTCATACATATAATCAATTACCTAATTCTGAGAATTTTAATACATATACCTACTGTCACGTCCAGGATTGCGTCCAGCCGTCGGTGTGGACGGCGTAACGCGGAGCGTTAGGCTCCTTGCGGCGGAGACAATCCGCCTGAGTGAGAGGAAGCGAGGAGAAGAACGGAAACCTTGGCTCTTCTAGCCGCGCAAATAGATAGTAATAATAATATAAGGGAAAGAAAAAAAGGCGCAGAGCGTAACGATAAAAGCTATAATTTTATTAACGGCGCTAATTAAGACGATAAGAACTGAAGAAGAAGACGAAGATTGAGTAAAGAGAAAAAGAAGAGCGAAAGACGGCGATCGGATCGGCGGCCAGGGTACCACTCTCACTATAACGATCACCGTTTCGATCCGCGGAAGAATCCGCAATGTTTGGTGCGACGGCAGAGGATGCGGTGGTTGCCGGAAAAATCAGGTAGTTCTCAGGAGGTGGTCTCTTGGATCTACCGGGATCAATACTCGTAGATTGAAATTCATGACCCGGTAGTACTCCCTCACCAAGGCGCGCAACACTTGCTCCCGGCCTACCTAGCGGCCCATCGCGTTTCTGCGAACATTGTCTCGCTTAAATCTACAGTGCGCGGCAGGGACGGGTGCCCCCAAAAAGCGAGTCTATTCCCTATCTACTACGGTGCGATGACGTATCCGGGGGAAAAAGTCGAACTCTGCCCGAGCCTTTTCCTTTGTGGCCTGGTGGAAACGGGATGGAGCGAATGATGCGGACAAGGAGAGGCGAGATTGAGTGGCAGGGCGCTCTCTAGCTCCTCATTCGGAAGGCGACCGCGGACTCGTGGTCGAGCACGTGACAATCAGGAGTAAGAAGGCTCGAAGCCGCTGAGGAGGATTCACGTACCGAAAAGGCCCTGAAGAGTGTAGGGGGCAGGAGGGCTCGGAGCTGCTGAAAAGGACTCACGCGCTGAGGTTCCAAGGTTACGCTGCTCAGGTTCCAAGGTTACGTTGCTCGTGGAGAGAAGGAGAAAAACTCGAGGAGCGGTTTTCCCTGTGCTATTCCTATTCCTCTCGTCGAAAGAAATGAGGAGAGAAAAAAAGAAAAGAAAAAGAAATGAGAAAAATAAAAATGAACACGCGACCATTTCGACACATCTATTACATTTATTATTAACGTAACCATACACGCACAAAAAGAAGAACAATAAAAAGGAAATGAAGAGCTCGTGAAATTCTCGCGATTTGCTACACGGTAGCACATAGAAGAACAAAAAGTATAAAAGAGAAGGGCAATAGAATTGCAGCTTACGGCTAATTCAAACTTCAGGAATCTCATTGTCTCATACGGCAATCGCGTATCTGCGATTGGAAAACGCTGACGAAAGTTAAGCAGAAATTTCGTATCTAAGAGCTTTAACAAAAGTATTATCCAATGTTAACTTTCATGAAGTGCTTCTTGCCTCGGAAAGATTCTGTTTATGTACTCTTGGCCGTCGGCGTTTTGCGGTCAAAAGATTAACTAACTATCGTTCTAGAATATTTGCTAATTTGATTTTCCTAACTAATTTAAATTGGCTCGATTTTTTTCGCTATAGGAGATGCGTAAGGACGGTTGCGGCCTCCTTCAGCGATCTCCCGCGCTCTCGGGTGCTCGGATCGTCCGCTGGATATCCAGTGATATACATTTTATTATTGCGAAGAGTTCGTTTAGCAATTGTCTAACGGACTCTCTGCTGTGTTTGCTGAGATGCCTTTTGGGCACTTGGCGTGCGAAATTCCGTTAGGTAATTGCACTCTGTATCGTCCTGATTTTGGCAACACGATATTTTTACGAATGATGCATTTACTAATTATGCATTTGAATTGGTCGTCGATTTTCCATTTTTCCCTCTTTTAGGGTCAATGGAAAATAGCTATCCGTGGTATAGACTACGACGTGCTTTGAAAAGGCTGGCCAATAACGTGCATTTGTTTACTCATTTATTTTATTGCTCTATCTCGCATTTTATGTTTGCGCAGGCGCATTGATCTCGCTAATCGCACGTGATGAGCGCGTGACATTTCGAGCTCGGTATCACAGCGCTCAGGGAGGACATCGTTGCCATAGCAACGATTTCAGCGTCGCGATCGGTATTGAGCCTATAGCATTGACGCTCGCGTTGTGCCTAGTGACATTCATCGTTAATAAGCGGATTTTGTTACGGCAGACGTTACACTACATACAATGAGTACAAAAAATATTCGTACAAAGAAAATATTTTTTAAAAAACTTTATTTTAAAAAATTAAATATTATCGAGCGAGAAATGAGTCATCGAATTGATGTCAAATCAATATCGATGATTTCAACATCGATTTGATGTCGATTCGATGTTTAATTGATAATCATTTCTTGCTGGGTAACAATTTATTCATAAAATATAAAATAGACTGTATATTTCTTAAAATTATATATACCAAAAAGATGTGTATTAATTATAGAAAATATATCACCTGAAAAATAAGCGAAAATTAAAAGTTTCATTGTTTGGATGTTCAAAAAGCATTCGTGCAATCGAGAAATTTAACTTATAAAATCAGAAATACGAAGCTCATTTGTATATGTTAGAACAGAATATATTCATTGTATAAAATTGTTAATTAATGTTTATTTTTCTACAAATAAGACTTTTTTTATAAAAAATTTCCTTGTACGAAACTTTTTGCTCTCACGCTGTAAATACTTTTCATGATCCTTCAAATATTACAAATACAAAATTTTATTGTTTACGGAATAAAACATTCTTGTTTAATGTTATTCATATATGTAAGATAGAGAGAGAGAGAGAGAGAGAGAGAAAGAGTCGTTTGAAAAAAATTAAAACTTTTCATTTTATAATAATTCCGTACATTGAAATGCCTGAATCGTGAAAATCTGACACATTTTAGAATTGAAAACATAATCACAGCTTATGTAGCTTAAATTTGTTAGTTTGACATGCACTCCATACTCAAATGTAATTTTGTAGTGATAAACCAAGAAAACAAAAATTCAAGAAACGAAAAATTCAAAATTTTGTGATTACAATTGCTTCGCGAAACATTTAGTTAAGTTATTTGTTTAGATCTCGTCGAGCTACCCTAAATTAAAAAAAAAATCATGTTAGTAGTATGTGGACAGCCATGGAGCGTCAAAACAAACTTCCTCCACTCCACCCTTAACGCTGTGGGTATGGCTCGAGACGGGTCTATCTGGAAAAAGGGAGTGGTCTGATCGATAACGCAAGGGTGGGGATAATGAGGTAATTAAATGGCGCGTGTTGATTGGCTCGTTTCATGACTGCCCACGCTATAATTGGTTCGCTTCACAACTGTCTTCCCTACGATTGGTGAGAGAGAGGTCGTGTTGAGAGAGAGAGAGAGAGAGAGAGAGAGAGAGTAAAGCTGCCAAGTTTGACAAAATAGCGGAGATAGGGAAAATCGAGGGAAATAGGCTCCGAGAGTTTTTTTCCGGGGGAAGAGGAGAAAAGATACAATCATCGGAGATGAATGCGGGTATAATTTATGATCCTTCGCTTTTTTTCGCCTCAGCATCATGTCCGTACCGGGTTAGATGCATTAGAGAGAGTCTTACTTTATTACTTTCTATTATTTATTTATTTAGTTTCTATCATTTATGACTGTTCGACTGATTTTTTTTTGTCTGAAAGAAGAAGAAGAAAACAGGAATGGACAAGTTCGTGCCTCTTTGCAACAGAACTGAGTTGATTTACCCGGTTAAATGAATAAATTTTTTTTGTATCTTATGTTAGCGTTAGTCTTATTTCAAAAAAGGGTAAAAGTTTATTAACTTATATTAACCTAGTCCTGACAAAAATATAAAAAAAAAGATGTTGATTGGAAAGAAACGAGAAAATGATTAAGAAAATAACAGTGGCGTAAGGTAACTCACCTTTGACTGCTTCATATGATTGTGAGCCAGGATTTTTTCGTTGGAGAAGCCTCACTAATATTCCGATGACAGCGGTAAAATCGATGAGTAGGAAACTTTGATAGAAAAAATGTATACTTAAGAAAAATTTCTCGAAACAACAGGTTAAACGTAAACAGTAAAATATTATTACCTTCAACATAATTGTCTCTCTCCTCTTCTGTGACTTCTTTCGTCACGTAATAAGTCTTCGTAATTTTGTTGACCATACCGTCGATTTCCTTGTCGGCAGCATCATCGGCAATATCTTTATTTGCCTCATTTTCACTGATATCACTTGCGTCTTCATTGTCCTCACAGTTGATAATATTCAATCTATTTTCGACTTCTTTTTCTTCTTCTTCTTCATTTTCGTGTGTTAGAAAGTTTTTACTGCTATTTTTTTCGGAACTAACCCTATGTTTCGCTAATTGATTTTTTTAAACTTACGTGACATAGAAATAATGGCATTGATGAGTTCCTCGATTGAATCTCCAATATTATCATATTTGTCAATATCATCATCATCATCATCATTATCATCATCATCTAGAAATGTTTTAGATGATGAAATTTTTTTTTATTACAGTAATATTATATTATATGAACTATATTTTACAATAGAATATTTTTAAAAATCGTCTTACCTATTTCGATGAGAGGGACACGTTGTACATTGGATAGCGGCGGAAACGTCGTATTATTCGGCGGTTCGATTCGCGCTCTTCTTAGAAAAAAATAAAAAATATTTTAATAAAGGAAATTTCCAGCATTTGATCAATATTTTTATTTTTTCAATTTACGTGCAGCAACAACTTTGTCTTCATTCTCCGCATGGCGTCATCGTCGCCACAGACTCAAAAACCGTATCGCACGTATTCCATAGGATTAACGCACACCAATTGACGATTTGATGCTATAAAATAAATATTATAATTTAATTAATAATAATAAATCTTTTTAAATGCATAATTTTATTTTGACAGAGCTTACCTGCTCCTGTATTACTGATGATTCTCCGATGAAAATCGCTAATATGCCCATCGGCGTCATCTTTCTCATGATTAAAACTTTCGCGCACTTCTATATGACGCAAGATTACTCGCGTCATCACTTCATCACAGTGCCCCAGTTTATGCATAATACATAGTAGCATACTGGAGCACTCTTGCGTAAATTTTTCAAAAACTTTATAATTGTTTTCGCTATTGTCTGATAATTTCAATAAATAGTCACTTACAATCAATTTTTTATTAAGATCGCAAGCGACTATAAATTTTGAGAATAAATCACGAAGCGCCATTCTCTGCATTTGCAACAAAACTCACTGAAAAATATGCTCTCGAAAAATCAAAACAGCTTGACGACGAGGTAGAAATAAAACTAGAGTAAAATTTCCAACTTACGCACTATTTATTCACTCGAAAATACGCTCAAAAAGGAGTTTCCTTACCTCTTCTTCCTAAGTTTGTTTAGATAGCAATTAAGATTCTTCATACTTTTTTTTGTAAATATTCTTACTTAGAATGTCGATTATTTTTTACTTGCTAAACCCGTTTCTAAGTTAAATTATCTTTTTTCCTTATCGTGTAATCTACAAAACTTTACTCTTTTGTCAAGGCATATTCCATTTTCCAATAATTTTTATAAAGTGCAACAGACTGGATATCAAATTTGTACGCTCCTGTTCGTTCTTGTTTATCTCTTACTTCCAGTTTTCTCTGAAAGTTTATCCCTTTCTTTCTTACTAAGTAATTTAAAAAGAATTTTTTGTTAATTTAGAATCCTTTC
This sequence comes from Acromyrmex echinatior, assembly GCF_000204515.1. The sequence continues at coordinate 41,994 of NW_011626983.1, forward strand.
TTCGATATTTTTTATAACTCAATAGTCAAAGTAAAACTTGTAGGTTTCTATTTGTTCTTTACTTCTCTCTTCCAGTCTTCTTTGAAAGATTATCCCTTTTCTTTTTTTTTTTACAGAATAATTTAAAAGAATTTTTTTTAATTTGAACAGAATGCTTTCTTCAATACCTTTTTATAACTTATCAGTCGAAGTAAAGTTCATAAAACGAACTTATATGTTCCTGTTCGCTCTTGTTTACCTCTGTCCTGCCAGTCTTCTTTGAGAGACTATCACTTTTGTTTTACAGAGCAATTTAAAAGAATTTTTTTGTTAATTTGGACAGAATCCTTTCTTTAATAAATTTTATTAGGTGTTGGAATTAATTCGTAGCGTTTTACAAGAGATGGCACAAGCAGTACACTATTTCGTTGTTACCTATAGTTCTGTATACATTGTAAACATCTATCATAGGACGTCATTTGCCGTACATAACCTTTCTTGAAATCATAAATAACAATACTGTATAATTCATTGAATATGTCAAAATTTGTGCCAGATAAAGTGTTTTTGCGGGGAGTTTTCATTACTTTAATATGAACAAAAGTGCAGCTGAAGCTCATCGTATTTTAGTGGATGTGTATAGTGAACATGCTCTGGCTGAGCAAACGTGTAGGAAGTGGTTTGCACGTTTTAAAGCTGGTGATTTCGACTTGGATGACAAGGAGCGACCTGGTCAGCCGAAAAAATTTGAAGATAACGATTTGCAGGCACTGCTCAATGAAAACTCATGTCAAACACTTAAAGAATTATCTACGTCATTGGAAGTTGACTTCTCAACAATAGGAAAACGTCTTAAAAGTTTGGGCATGATCCAGAAGGAAGGACATTGGGTCCCATATGAATTGAAACCAAGGGATATTGAGAGACGTTTTCTCACGTGCGAACTGCTGCTTCAACGGCAGAAAAGAAAAGGTTTTTTGCATCGGATTGTTACCGGTGACGAAAAGTGGATCCATTATGACAATCCAAAGCGCAGAAAGTCATGGGTTAAGCCCGGCGAACCATCAACATCAGTGGCAAAGCCCAATATCCATGGCTCAAAGCTCCTGCTCTGTATTTGGTGGGATCAGAAGGGTGTCATATACTACGAACTGCTAAAACCGCATGAAACCGTTACTGGAGATCTCTACCGACGGCAACTGATGCGCTTGAGCCGTGCATTGAAGCAAAAACAGTCGGAATACTTCGAAAGACACGATAAAGTCATCTTGCTGCACGACAATGCTCGCCCACACGTTGCAAAACCGGTAAAAACATACCTGGAAACACTTAAATGGGAAGTGCTACCGCACCCGCCGTATTCTCCTGATATTGCACCTAGCGACTACCACTTGTTTCGATCATTAGCTCATAGCTTGTGCGAGCAGAAGTTCACATCTTACGAAGATTGTACAAAATGGTTCGATTCCTGGATTTCATCTAAAGATGAACAGTTCTTCCGACGCGGTATTCATTCACTGCCCGAAAGATGGTCAAAAGTAGTAGAAAGTGATGGGAAGTACTTTCATTAATGTATTTTTTAATGCTCATGTGAAATAAATAACATTCTTTCATTAAAAAAACGCTACGAATTAATTCCAACACCTAATATAACTCAACAGTCGAAATAAAATAAGCATGTCCGTTCTTGTTCGTTCTTGTTTTACCTCTCCCTTTCAAATATTTTTATTAATTTTAAAAATTAAAAAATATAAAAAAATCTAGGTCTATTTTGCTTTTCCTTTTCATACATCGCGCAAAAAAAATAACAGAATAATTTTTATTAAGTAACATCGGAGAGGGGGACATGATGTCGTCGGTATCATCACAAATCCGTTTCATTCAAGTCTCGTCGATCCTAGCTCCAACTTCATGAGCAAGCAAGTACTGTACTTCTTAGTTTTTATTATCATGGACTAATTATGTCGTTTGGTGCGAAGTAAGAACAATGGCCAACCCAAAAGTTCTAATAATTCAGATGAGCAAATACTCCAACCCGGATTCTTTCAAGTTGCGTAATGACGACGTGGAAAGAAACATACGATTTCATATGTTATCTACGACAACGTATGGTTTCAACAACTCCAAAACGAAGACGATTCATGTGGATCTGCAAAGAACGAACGAGGGATCTTCAAGCCTCTTGTGAAATTGAGAAAACATCTTGAAAACAATGCTGACGGTATTTATTTCGACGCCGAGTTGGAAACAGTTTCAAGATAATATGAGGTGCATGAACGAATATTTAAATAGTGATAACAAAGCGAAAACGAATTTCTGTCATAAAAAATATCTCTATCAGTTTTATATGTTTTCTTTATACGCTAATAATATTGATTTCGCACATCTTATGTCAAATTTTATTTCGTATTTCCATTGAAGAAACGAAGAACCTACGCGGTGGCTATTGTATTATAATTCAAAAGACTACTTTTCTCGGCCTGCAAAACATTGTGAAATGTGTCGACGCGCATTTAAAATAATTAGAATCTTTAACCGATAATGCGTAATAATTAACAAGTGTATGCAGTATTTAATTCAAGAAATTGAACTGAAACTTTCAATAAGTTATATTAATCAGGAAATTATAAAATTAATTAATTAACTACGGGGAAATTATGACGATAAATAGAGAAATAGAGCACAATATACACAGATAAAATAATGATTTAACTTTTTTCTTGGTATGTATTTTAATATAATATTTTTGGAATTAATTTCATTACATAATGAAATTTCTTATAATTCCCTTGAATCGCGAATCTTTCGCTTGATGGTTCAAAACCTTTTTTAGATTATTCTCATATGTATTATGTCCTATAAAAAAAATATGTATCAATAAATACATTTTCCTAACATAAACTCTCATCTGTTTCTTAATCATTCGTTCTCTTCCAACCGACATCTTCTTTTTTATATTTTTTGTCAGGACTAGGTTAATATAATATTTCATCCTTTTTTTTAAATAAGATTAACGCTAACATAAAGTATTATACAAAAAAAATGTATTTACAAAATCGGATAAATCAATTCAAATCTGTTACAAAGAGGCACGAACTTGTAATTTCCTGTTTTTTTCCTCTCCTTTCAGACAAAAAAAATTACTCGCATAACCATAAATAATAAAAAATAAATAAGTAATAAAGTAAGACTCTCTCCAATGTGTCTAATCCGACATCGACGGACGTGATGCCTAGGCGAGAAAAAAGCGAAGGGTCATAAATTATACGTGCATTCATCTCCGATGCTTATACCTTTCCGCCTCTTCCTCCCTCCCTACCCGGCAAAAAACTCAGGGAGTATTTCTCTCGATTTTTCCCACTACCTATCCTTTTGTTGGACTTGACAGCTTTACATTTTCACTCACTCACTCACTGTCTCTCTCTCTCTCTCTCTCTCTCTCTCTCTCTCTCTCTCTCTCTCTCTCTCTCTCTCTCTCTCTCTTTCTCTCTCTCTCTCTCAATGCGATCTCTCCCTCACCAATTGTAGCGTGGGCAGCCATGGAGCTAACCAATCATAGCGTGAGCAGCCATGGAGCGAGCTAATCAATATGCGCTATTTAAATACCCCCCCCACCTTCGCGTCACTGACCAATCAGAGCACTCCCTTTTTCCAGACAGACCCGTCTAGGCTACACGGCGCGTGGAATGGAGCAGATTTGTTTTGACGCTTCATGGCTGCCAACAGTGCCAACATTATTACTCATGATTTTACATCAATTTATTGCTGAGAAAATGTAAGTTAAGCACATTTTAATGCAATCAGGTAATCGCCGATCGATCTATCTCCACTCGACCGCGCACAGGCTTCCCCCATTCCGCCCGTCGCTGTCTCGCTCATTCCTCAATTTTTCAATGGTTTTAAACAAACTTTTTCGACAGCAAAAAATTTGAGAATTTTTCAACAGAATATTCAAATCTTTTTTGACAAATTGTTGCTGGCGGAACTCTTAATCTTAAAAATTAGAGCCACAGTGATTTTTTGAACAAAAATTGTTATCTTAGCTTCTCGGCTAATCGGCTTTTTTTTTAATTCATAGGAAAATATCAGCTGTCGAATGCTTCACACGGCTATATGATGTGATGCATATTAATGAAATTATTCTATTTTTTATACGAAAAAAAGATACTGACTTTACAAAATTATTTTAAAATAGTTTAATTGTAAAAAATTGTTTTGTTACTAAGTGTACTTGATAGTGCAACTCTTGAAGAAGAAAAATCACCTCTGCAAATTGCTGTGCGACTGCTCAAAGAAGAAGAAATTAAGTTTTCCGCAGACAAGTTTTTACTGAACAAATGGCTTTTTGCAAAAACTAATGAACATTTCGGACTCGTTCAGGGCTAGATTTTTTCCTCATCATGAAGGCTACATTTTATGAAAATTTCAAAATTCTGCGTTTCAATTTCGATGAACAGAGAGCAAATGAAGAAAAGGCCTTTTAGTTTTTATTTTTTTTCTACTTAATTAATAGACCAATCTTAAGTTCCACGTCTCATTTTGTAAATATTTTGAATACTCACATTTTTCATACTGAACTTTTTTCCATACAATCGACATCTTTCGTTGTAAGAAAAATTCTGCTTTTGTAACTATTCGAATTTTTTTCGAATATTTCCCACACGAGTTGCGAGTCTCAAACATCAGGAGACGCGGTAATGTCTCCGGCCATGTTAAAAAGAAAGACACTACAAGTCTCTTATCCTGAGTTACCAAAGTCCATTTTTAGGGACTATTAAAATATAAAAAATTTTGAATCGCATGTAACATATCCTGAAAGGCGGCATCGTCAAGAATAATTTGAGTCAAAAGAAACAAAAATCGGTCAAATTGTTCTGAACATACAATGATCGAAAAGATGATTTCTGTGAAAAATGAAGTAACGTCTTTTTCTTCTTCTTCTCTGTTCGCAGTCACATGCATCTCTCATCTTTCACTCGCACCTTCCCTAACTTCGACCAATTCCACTCCTCCCTCCTCCCTTCCTCTTCCCCCACCACCCACCTTCATCATCTCCCATCTTTACCGCTCTATCTCACTCTCTTTCGTCCTCTCTCATCCTCGTCTGCTGAGTGTCCGATGGTCACTCAGGGTCGTGATTTTGACAATGTGAATCAAAGTCGTATTAATTTTTTTGTATAATTTCGTAACGCGTTATGGGTGACTGCTACAACCTTCCGAAGTGCTGACTTTCATAATGTGTGAGAGGGTCAGAGTCGAAGATGAATATATATATTATATTTTAATTTTAAGAGCTTTTCAATGTCGCCTATTGAAAGTGTCTAATAGTCATTCAGGGTCGTGACTTTAATAATATGAATAAAGGGTTTTAATTTTTTTAGATAGCTTTGTAATGCGTGATAGGTGACTGCTACAATTTTCTGAAGATTGTTCGGTGTGATGATCTTCATAATGTGTGAGAGGGTCAAGATCATCGGAGGTGAATTGTCCTTCGATGATCACTAAGGGTCATTATCTTGACTATATATATCACGATCATCGGAGTTGAATTACCTATTTAATTTTTAATAACTTCTTAACGTGAGATGGGTGACTGCTTAACCTTTCGAAGGTTGCAGGAAATGTAATGGGAAGACAAGTATCGTATGCCGCAGGTCTATGTTAATAAGTAACAGATTGAAAAAAGGAATAAAATTAAGTAAAAGTTATCTAAATATGATGAAAAGGTTATCCAAAGTTTGCATATAATTATAAAAAACTAAAACAAATTAAAAATAACAAACGGCGTTTCGAGCCCGATTAAGCCATTCTCAATGTTATAATTACAAAGTGACAAGTATATATTTAAAATAGATCGATTTTAAACTGGTTGATAAAGAGATAAAAAAATATGTAGACTGCTAGTGGATGTGTACTGATGGTCATTATCGCAACCCGTCGTTATACAGCTGACATTACGTCCCAGTTGATATAGCGCGTGTCATTATGAATATATACTTAAAATAAAGAATGACCTCCTTCATCGCCTATTCTTGTGAGAACGCAACCATATTTTCCGCCTCTTTGATTTTAACACAATTAATATTTATATCTTTAATATTTATTTCAATTGCAACAGAATGAATTTTTAATGTTGTATGAATATATATTTTTCTTTTGTTTACGAGGAGGAGAAAAATATTCACATAGCTCCTTAACCGGGATGCTCCCGAAGGAGAATCTAATTGGAGAAGAAGACACCCAAGAGCCGGTCTCCTAATTGTGCAGAATTCGATGAAATCTGCGCCCCTCTTATAAGGAAGGACAACGGACATCATCGCCTATCTGCTAAAAAAACTCCTTCTATTCAGCATCTCCGCAAAACCACATTGGGCACATCTCGGAATCGCCTACTCGGCATTTCATCAGGGTGCATCCAAGTCGTGGAGTATACGCTCTTACCTCCATGGTCCGGTATACTACTTAAAGCTAGAATCCTATCCTATATTATATTAAATATTATTCTAAATATGTACATTACAAATACATTTTTACACATGATTAGATCCCGGACAGACCCAAGCTAAAAGAGCCCTTTGCCTCAGAGCCTGACACTCCCATTCGGCCTGCTCCTTCTTTCGCATGACGCAGAAATTCGCGAGGGCCGTCCAACACACAGCGGAGCACATAGCTCTGACAATGGAGCCTGTATGTCAAAAAGCCTGTCAAGGACATTGAGTCCCAACAGCTCAAAAAGTGACGTCCTCTCCACTGCCCAAGATGGGCAAAACAGCAGCGTGTGCATCGCCGTATCCGCAGTCGTATGATAATGCGCAAATCGGTGACATGTACGTTGTATCTCAAAAAGGTAGGCCTCAAAGTACTCATGGCCCGTCAAAATCTGAGTCATGCAGATTGATATGAATACACTGAAAATAAAGAATGAGTTCCTTCATCGCCCATTCTCTTGAGAATGCAATCATATTTTCTTCGTCTTTTCGATTTTAACACTATCTTTGATATAGAGATGGAAGTTTTTTTGGTTGATTTCTTAAATCATCGTATTATTGATTATTTTGGAAGCTCACTGCCGTAAGTGTCCAATACTTTTGTTCCAAGAGGGAAGTGCCTTAAGGATTGTAGCGCAAAAATCGAAAATGCTTGGAAATAGTAGCGCATAAATCAGAGAATTATTTTGCATAGTCAGAGTATTTAATTTTGCAAATTTCCCGACCGGATTGTTCCACTCGATAATTCGAAGAAGAAGCATTTGCAAATACTGCACATCGATTTCAGTGGTGGGCATTGGATTGCTTGTCATTACGACACAAAAATTGTTATTATATATGATTCTCATGAAAGTAGCCGTAATGCTAATATACAAAATTTGAATGGAGAAATTCGAGTTTTTGTGGACAGATTATTTTCCTTTCATGACTTTCAGAATAATCCAATAATATTTCCTGAAGTTCAGTCGCAAGACGACGGATATAATTGTGGTCCTATGGTTACGATTGTTACATCGATTTTGTTCGGCATAAATCCTTGCATCGTGACGTATGATCGATCTTTGCTAAGACCTCATTTGTCCACAATGTTTGCAAGACAAACAATAACTCATTCTCCGTACCTCTATAATCTAACCGCTCCATTAATGCTATTGCCGTTGAAGATATTGAAAAGACGAGAGGCGGATGCACTGAGAAAAAGACTTGCACGTAGCAAGGAAACTAAAGAACAGCGTTCGAAACGAATAAAAAAAAAATGCTTTTTCTCACAGAGAAAAATATGAGAGATCGCCAACAAAAATATTCCGATTTAAAGAAATTATACAACAAAAAGTGCAACGTAAAACATGGCGAGAAGTACAAAGTCTATCATACAAAGATGGAAGACGATCAAGAGATTGAAGGAAAAATTCAATTGTTCAGTCTTGGCAAAAGTGTTTCAACTTTCCAAAACACTCAGACTTATATATTCGACTGTCAACGAAAATTAATAAACCGCCGGTAATGTGCTCGATTGGAAGTCAATATGTTCAAGTGGTGCGTAATAGCAAAAAAATCATCAGTGCAGCAAGAAAAGTGTTTTCGTATTTGAAGAATGCTGCTGAAGCTGCGCTATTGCAATTCAATGAATATAAGACTTTGAAATATTCATTCGATCGAATTAGAGCTCTTTGTGGTTCATTCAAACATACTTCGTTTTTTGAAGCGTACTTTTATGAAACTGCTTATGAGCAAAGGAAAAAGTTTGAGCAATCACTTATAACGGGACAATGCTCTCCTCACGCAGTGATTAATGTTTTGCCGTTAATGGATAACAATGGTAAAAAAATAAAATGTGGCACTATGATGAGAATAAATGTTACATAAGTGATATTTCCATGGAAAAGTTTGTTGAACTTTTGGAACAGTTCGATGAAGGTACTTTGAAGAATGCTAAATGGCTCGGCTCAGAAATTGTTCCGTTTCACATGCGAGTACCATTAAGACATCCTCCGGAATGCTAAGCAAATCCTAATCTGTACAAGTCAAACATTGCAACGATAAGCACTTTATTGCCTCATTTTCCTTACATGAAGAATATTCGAAAAAATGTCTGCAAATTGATAGGCAATTATAAAAAGTTGTTTTCAGCTTTGAGATTCGTCAATATGGATAAATTGCTTGAAATTTCCAATGATTTAAAGAATAAAGCAAGATGTTATCCAAGAAATTTAACGGATGTTAGTTTGAATGAAGAAAAGATTTTCTCGCAAAACAAAACGTTTAAAATTATGAAAGGTTATGAAAAAGCGATTGTTGGATCTATCATGTCTCCCTTGTATCTCATGCAAAAAATTATGTGTAAGCAGAGACATTCTAAGCTTGAGAAGTTGAGGAAAACAGTGGATGGAGAATTTTTGAAAAGATCTGATGGCTTACGTAACAGAACATAATACCGATACTAGATTCATTTGTAAGCTTTGTTTGAACAAATTTCACAGAGGCGTGTTGCCTCCTGCTTGCATTTTGAATAATCTTGCCGTGAAACCATTACCAAATGTTTTATCGGATTTCAATGATTACGAAAAAATGTTAATCAAGAGAGTGAGCAGCTTTCAAGTAAAGCAAATGATGGGTTATGTTTCAAACATATGCCTCACAGACAAATGATCCGCAAAGTAAAAGGTAGAACATTTTATTTGCCTCTGCCTTTACAAGAACCATTAGATAAGATATGTCCTCCGGAAGATTTTATAAATTTGAATCACGAGTTGCACATCCTCGTTCGAGATATACCCAAAAAGTCTAAAGTCATTTGGAAAAATTTGGTGGATATTAATAAAGTGTATAAAGCTTTATAATGCTTGAAAGATCATAATCCTCATTACTCGGAAATTCGTCTTCCAGCTGTCGTCTGACGATCTTATAAATGATAAGTTGCAAGAAACAGAATATCGGATCGTCGATGAAGCAACAGTGATGAAATAATCGAGGTGTTTGAGAACACTGTGCAACAAAGATAATAATGAGCCGTTAAAAGATAATGATTAAGCCGTTTTAAAACATAAGGCTTTCCTCAAATCTTTCCGCAAATCACTAAAGATTTGGGTATTAATGATCAGTATACAATATATTCAATGCACGTGAAAAGAATCGATAACAAATCTGCATTCAAGGTTTATCGAATATTGAAAATTGAAGATGTTCCAATGGATAATTGTTATAAATATCTAGATGTCATGTGTTTCCCTGATTTATATCCCGAGGGTGTCAATGAACAACGGGAAGATAGAAATTTTGCATTGCCGGATTATTTATTTGTCAGAACACGATTGATGTCGAAACACAGTAGATTCAAGTTAAATCTAGAATATCTGTTCTTTCTTCTCAATGATAACTATCGAAAAATGGTATCTATTATACGAGGGCAAGGTGAAAAGTAACCGACCTCAACAAACATGAACATGAACGTAGTTTTCAGTTAAGTACCAAGTGTTATATATCAAATTACTCGCATTGAAAATATCTATAATTTCTCCTTTGACCACTTTGCTAAACAATTCACAACTAAAAAGTTATAGCCAAAAAAACCATAAGAAGAAAAAAAGCAAAAAACGAAAATTTAAGAAAAAAAGTACTTGTTGAAGATGCCGCCATCAAAGTCAAACTTCTTTTCGGTATATATTCAAGTGTTATATATCATATTGCTCACATTAAAGGCGGCTACAATTTCTGCCTTAATCATTTTTCTCCACAGGTTAGCATAGGCTCGGTAGGCTTATAAGTTGCTGCGGCAGATTTGAAAAAAAGCGCTAACATATTTTTGACTCTAACTTTTTAGCTATGAATTGTTCAGAAAAGTGGTCAAAGTATAAATTATAGATATTTTTAATACGAGTAATTTGATATATAACACTTGGTACTTAACTAAAAACTTTGTACATAGTTCATGTTTTCATGTTGAGGTCGGTTACTTTTCACCTTGCCCTCGTATTCTGGATGCTAACTCACGAGAGAGATACATTGTTGTAGATACTTGAATGAATTGAAAAACGAACAATTGGAATCGAATTGAATGATTATTTTTGCAAAACTGAGAAATACGATTCAATTTTGGCGACAACCGTCCAATAATGTCAAATGCATGACACTGCATTATAATCCGGCGACGTGGTTTTAAACATTGAGTCCTAATGAATAGACATAGTCCGATTTGGGAATATTTATGAGACATGAATCCTGACAAATAGAAGTAGAGCATTAGCGAATTAATCGCCTGTAAGTACATCTAGATTCATGTGTATAAAATTTAAAGCCATGATTGATTTTATTTGTACGTCTGATAACACAATAGGAGAGGTCATTCACTATTTCTGGCGACTAGAATATCAAAGTAGTAGTATCCAACACGTGCATTGTATGATTTGGATAAAAGATGCTCCAGTGCTAGGAAAATCGCCGGATGAAGAAGTTGCATTTATTCGAAAATACGTAACGAAATTCTGATGAGATGAAAACGTTTCGCCAACGTTGTACGAAACGTTATAAGTGATCATAATCATAAACATAACTCATATTGCATGCGATATTGTACGAAAAAAACCGAAACGAATATTTACAGAAAATGTCGGTTCGATTTTCTTCGGCCAGTTACTGACAATTTCGTTTTAAAAGACATTATCACTTCAATAGTGGGTAGAAAAAGTTTACGCAGTAAGAGCAGATTGTACGATCTTCCTCGCAAGAAGTCAGAAAGGTTTATCAATGATTATAATCCGGCTATCAAATTAGCCTGGGAGGGGAATATGGAGATACAATTTGTTAGAGAAAAATCATAGTTTTTAAACTCGTACTTAACAAAATATATGACAAAGTCGGAGAAATGCAATATAGATTTTGCTATGATAGATTCTAATAAGCCCTTGGCATCGAAACTGTGGAATTTTGCGATGCGTTCATTAAATGGCAGAGAGAATGCGATGCTTTAGAAACTGCGGATGCATTGCTAGGGAATTCCTTGTATGATACAGACAGTGATACCATCGTCAAATGGATTGACGTTAATGAGATGAGAAACAAAAAAGTTAAAACATTTAATGAAATTAAAGTTCTCGATAAAAATTCTACAAATATTTATTGTCCGTTGCTCATTGATGATTATTATCGAAGTAGACCCAAGGAATTAGAATCATTGAATTTGTACAATTTTATCAGATTTTGGAAAATTACGAGACAGATGCCAAAAAATGACGAAGTCGAATGTTATATACTTGTATCGGGTTTATTTTTAAAAAAACGAAAAAGGTATTACTTAATTAACTATTATCGAATTAATGTTTACTGAACCCGGAAAATACTTTTACTCGCTGCTTTAAACCGTGGAGAGATTTAAGTAAAATCAAAGGTGCATACGAGACTTACATGAATGCCTTTAAGAATTTAGCGTCTGCTTTGATGAAGGCGATGAAATATCACGAAAAGCTCGAAAAAATACAATCAGCTTTTGAGCGCTGAATTAATCGAGAAGCGCGAAAATGATCTAAAAATAGCAGATAGAGACAAATTCGATGACAATGAATTGGATTGCAATAGAAGCTGACGACGCGATAGAAGATCTGATAGATTTTGATAAGATTGACGCCCCGATTGATTTATCGCAAATGATGTCGCGATTGAATGAAGATCAGAAAAGAATCTTGGATAGAGTATGTCAAATTTTACAAAATAAAAATCAGATTCTGCGACTATAAGTAGAGTAGTACAGGAAAAAGTTTTCTTATTGAAACGATTAAACGTTGGATCAGAATACATTTTAAAAAAGCGACTACCATATCTGCTCCCACGGGTATCGCAGCATTCAATACAGCTTGACGATAGAATGTTTCAGCTACCCGTCATGAATCTACGGCAAAATATACGCAAGTGTCAGACATGATTTTGAAAACTTTGAGAGACAAATTAAAGACTGTCGAATTATTTATAATCGATGAAGTATCCATAATTTTGAATGTGACATTTATGTTTATCAATCTACGATTATGTGAAATCTTTGATACGATAAATAGAGATAATTTCTTTGACAAAAAATACATTCTGTTTGGAGACTTGCTGCAGTTTCCCCTTGTAAAAGAACAATCTCCATTCGTGAAAATGTCTCGATCAGAAATTCACTTTCAAATATTTAAGTACCATGGGATCTGATTTATGGAGATTGTTCGATTACGGTGAACTCTTGATTAATATGCGATGAAGATACGACAACACATATCGTGTTATACTTTCTAAAATACGAATAGATTTGGTAACGGATTCTGATATCAATGTTCTTCAGTCGAGAAAAATCCATTTCAAAGAAAATAGTTGCGACGAAAGATTGAATGAACTTTGCACTTATATGAATCATTTACCGATTGATACAATATATTTATTACCCACGTGTTATTTGTGCAAGGTTTTGAACACGGCAATGCTCGATAAAATTGACGATGATGAAATTGACGATACTGATAGTAGAAAATGATGTCGATTGTGTTCCAGCAATGAAAAAAAGAGTGAACAAAATTTTGGAAGACAAAGATGACATAGTTTCGGAAACAGTTGGCATTGAAAGAGTAATAGCGATTAAAATTGGCGCTAAAGTGATGATTTGACGAAACATTGATAACTTTGGAACTTATCAATGAAACGTAGGCAATGTAGTTGCAGTTAATCGCAATGGAACGTAAGCAATGTAGTTGCAGTTAATCGCAACTGTTGAAATCGTATTGATTTCATTAAAATAGTTATTTCGGATAACAAAGAAATCACAATAACAAAAGTTAATAGATATTAAATTCGAAGTATTTCTAAATGGTGATACATCGGAAACAATTTCCATTGTCTCTCAGTTATGGAATAACTACATACAAAAGTCAAGGAATTACGTGTAAAAATGCAATAATGGATTTAGGAGTGTGTTCAGTGGTCAAGCCTATGTAGATTTGTAAACACATTGGAAGGCCTACATTGGATAAATTTTAATCCGGCATCCGTTAAAGCAAACTCGAAAGCCATTGTAGAATATAATCGACTGAGATCTGTGTTCACAGCTCAGCTACCACAAATCCATTCATCCGAGAAAAAGGCTGTGAAAATTCACGGACTGTCGATGAGCTATACCTAATATCATTGATGACGTGTAGAATTATGGTTGCGAGGAACCAAAAGTATAGTTACATGGAAAATATACGGTTTCTGTAATGACGATCATGTTTCGTGTTACGCTAATGTAATATTGCAATGTGCGTTTCATTGCATACGTATCAGGCAACAAATACCGAAAAATAAAGTATCAAACGCATTGATTGATGCTATCTATGCGTATGCTGAGAATAAGTGTTGCAATATTCTAGCAATTAGAAGATCTATCGGAGAACGCTTCGAAGAACGAATACAACAAGATGTTTCGAAATTTTTCACGATTCTAATGTCGATGTATTCCAAAATTAATGATGTATTAGAATTTGAATTGAAGGACGTAACATCTTGTTCAAATGCCAAATGTAATTACAATGTAATTATGCTGGAAAAGAGTTGTTTGCTAATATTACCTATACAGTCGACATTAAAAAGGAAAAAAGGTGTCACTCTACAAACTTTGATTGATTTAGAATTTTCGAAATGGGAAACGATATGGTAAATGACAATTGTAACGAATGTAAGAGTACCGTTCTGAAAAAAAAACCATACTCGAATTGACTTTATCCGTTTTAATAATACAGCTCATTTATACACTTTTCTAAACGATGCTTCTAAAAAAATTATCGACAATCGGATTATCGCCATACCGACGCGTACTGTCACAATTAATAAAAAAAAGTACAAGATAATAAGCGCTATATTTCACGAGAGCGAAGAAATGAATCGTGGTCACTACACGTGTATGTTGAGAGCAGACAAAAAGTCGGAATGGTGTTACTTTAATGACTTACAAGTTATCAAGAAAAAATGGCCCAAAGAAGCACAAGGGATATACATGTTGTTCTTCGAGCAGATTAAGTAAGTTTGAAAATAACTTTTACATATAACTTTCTTGAAATAGAACAGAATTTTTCTGTACATTTACGTGAACAGATTTCTGCGAGGCCGTCATGTGCAAGAAAGAGCGAGCCGAGTGGAAGCGTCAGGCCCTGAAGAGGCTCTTTTATCTCGGGTCTGTCTGGGATTTAATGACAACCATGTATAAAAATATATAATATACATATTTAAGATAAGTATTTAAAATAATATAGGATAGTATTCTAGCTTTAAGTAGTATACCGAATCATGGAGGTGTGAGTGTATACTCCACGACTTGGGTACACCCTGAGGAAATGTCGGGTAGGCAGTTCCGAGATGTGCCCAATGTGGTCTTGCGGAGATGCTGAATAGGAGTTTTTTTTAGCAGGTAGGCGATGATGTCCGCTATCTTTTTTTATAGGAGGGATGCAGACTTATCGAATCTTGCACAATCAGGAAACCGGTGTCTTCCTCTCATCCGGTTAGGTTCTCCTTCGGGAGCATTCAGGATGAGGGGCTATGAGAAGATTTTTCTCCTCCTCGTTAAGTAAACAAAAACTATGTTCATACAATATTAAAAATTCATTTTGTTGCAATCGAAATAAATATTATTGTGTTCGGAGAGACGAAGAAAATATGGTTGCATCCTCATAGAGAATGGGCGATGGAGAGGCCATTCTTTATTTTTTATTCTTAAAATAAAGAATGGCCTCTCCATATGAATATAACTTTATATTCATAGAATATTAAAAATTCATTCTGTTGCAATTAAAATAAATATGTAATGTATGGTCAATATTTATTATAATTATAAGTTAGTTATATACTATTAAATATAATATATATGCATATGATATTTATATGTATATACCATATGTTTCAATTTTTTCTAATTGTATGAATTGCATGACATGTACTTTGCATGAATTGTAGTTTATAGAAGGTTATGTGATAAGAATCGAAAATATATACATTTGTGATGCTTGCATTATCATTTAAATTTTTAAAAGTTGAAATTTTTGAAGATATACTTAATATATATTCACTTTGAACTGGCACCTTTATTATCATCATATCAGATAATATATCAGTTACTTGTCATGGTAATATATCATCAGATAATCATTTAAATTTTTAAAAGTTTAAATTTTTGAGGATACATTTTATATGTATGTTCACTTTGAACTGGCACTTTTAATAATAATACATCAGTTACTTGTCATGGTAATATATAACCATTTAAATTTTTAAAGATTTATATTTTTGATATACATTTCTTTTCTAGCCTCCCGAACATTTTCGTGTAAAGAAATGTCAACTTACAATTTTTGCATGAGAAAACTCTTATTCTATTGGACTACATAGCTTGGCGTAGATAGGCATAGTTATTTCTGTGCCCAACTATTCGATTGTTGAGTGTGATTCTGCGTAGAAAGAATGGCATACTTTGTCCGGATATTTACGAAAAAATGACAAACAGTTTAAAGGAACTCGGCATAGAAGCGCGTAGTTCAGCATGTAATGATCATTAGTTGCGTGTACTTTGCCGTACTTTCTGTGCCTAACTACGTCCAAGCACGCTATTTTACATTTTTCATAGAAAAACATAGTTAGACATAATTATTTCTGTACTCAACTATCAGACTGTAGAGTGTAATTTCACGTTAAAAAGCATAGAATAGCATACTTTCTTGAAATACTACAAAAGAATAAAAATTAATTTAGCATAGTTTGATATAGAAACGCGTACTTCAGATAGTAATGGTTATTAGTTACGTGTACTTTCTATGCCTAATTAGTTCTAAGTACGCTATTTTACATCTTTCGCGTAGCTTGTTGTAGTTAATTCTATGTGTAACAACGCAATTCTACGCTACAAAAGTAGAATGGCGTACTTTTTGACATACTTTGGCATAGAAATTTTTTCGCCAGGGAGGCTTTCTATATATATGGCTTTCTAATAAGCCATTAGTCACCATTTATATATCACTTGTGGCAAATTAGAATCATAAGTCATAATTATCTTAAGGAATTTGAATCTATAATAAATCGTATTTGATCGTTGCATCATAACATTTCAGTCAATTAGAAAGATTGCAGTTCTCATGATGGATGACGAGACTATATATGTTTACATGTTCTATGTTCATATTGCTTATCTCGTGTAATATTTTGAAATGTTTTGTACTTTTATTCAACGGGACTAGGCATTTTGGCGCCCGAGGCAAAATGACAAAATGTGTCCTTTTGTAAAAAAGATTTTTTTATGACATGTGAAATATAATAAGAAATAATATTAATTAATAGTTGTTCGAGATACGGCCAACATGTACATAATTTCCATATTTGGCGTTCGTGCGACATACGGATCGAAAGCTTCTAGAAGGATCTCAAGCGTCCTTAGAAGTTTCCAAAACATAAACTCGGCTATCACCTCGTCGATAAAATCAAAAAACAACAAGCTAAGCCGCACGTCGCACGTACGCAAATTTCAATCGCTATAACGGCGAACCAATTCGGATCGCGTGACGCAAAACGCATAATATGAGTTCATCCCAATCAAGAATCCAGATTTAACGGGCGCGCATGGCAATAGCGTGCCGCTTGGCCGTTGCGCTCGAAATCGCCAATCGCCACCCGACACAGAGGATCATCTCAAAATTTTCAATGTGTAAAAATCTCATAGGCGAATGCAAAGGGAAGCCTTTGTTCTCAAAAGAGCATAAAAGGCAAAACCGAAAAGCTATAACTCTCTTAGTTTTTTCCGCCGTTCTGAGTCAACGTATCGCTATCAGTGCACCGCCAAGGAGACGCTCCGCTATATATATATATGTATATATATATATATATATATATATACATTAATTAATAGTAATTAATAGTATACATTAATATTAATTTAATTTAATCACGTGTACAGGAGAGAAATTATATGTTATAATCGTATAAATTTACATGTATATTACATGTATATTACAAATAAAATATACATAGTTGCTGAAATCACAATTAAAAGAAATTTGACGATAACCGGGCAATAGGAATCAGGCGCGGTAGTCGCCGGCTTCCCTTAAGGATTATTTTGTTTAAAACGTTTTTTTTAAACAAATGTTTAAAACATGTTTTAAACATTAGATTAATTTAAACATGTTTTTTTTAAATAATTTAAAACAAAATGTTTAAAACGTTATTTTTTTAATATGTATTTTTAATACTATTTAATAGAGGAGAAGGTGAACTCCAGTTACATTTTATACGATAACTTGGTTAATAATAGTTAAGTTTAAAACTTGACAATTACATTCATTAAAATGTTATTTACAGAAGTTTACTTGTCTCTTACAGAAAAACTGCAAGAGACAATTGTTAATTTTCTTTTCATAAAGCTCTAAGAATATTTAAAGAATTTTTTTCAGAATTTTTTAATATCGTATTTTCTTATATTGATAAAAATGAGAAAATGTAGTACTACAAAGTTGATAAATGTTTATGAAATGTGTATATCATATTCAAAGTGTTTTAGTAAATATATACACTTATAGGTCAATGAACACGTTGACTAACAGCAAGTTACAATAAGTATATATTTTTATTAAAATGAATACTCTGATTGTGACATAGATATATCTTCGAATGCAAATATATATTTGAAATACGAGGTCAATAAGTTCTTAGAAAATCTGTCAGAGCACTCGCAGTGTCATGTCACATTACCTTTTAACAAGTAGCATCTTTCAGCTGATTACTGTCAAATTTTGAGCGGAATTCATCGCGTAGTTTCATTTTTGTAGACGATTAAAATGAACAACTTTTGTATTTTTTGCAAAATGAAAAAAAACGAGTTTCGTGCAATGATCAAACATCTACATATGAAAGGTTTAACACAGAAAGAAATCAAAGACAACTTGGATAATGTTCATGGCACATCTGCACCAGCGTTTGCAACTGTATACAATTGGGTGAATGAATTTAAACGTGGTCGTACATTCACATGTGATGCATCTCGTTCGGGACGTTCAATTGAGGCTGCCAGAAATCATTAATAAAGTCCACGATTGTTTTGACTGATCGACGAGTGAAAGTGCGCGAACTTATTGATCAATGCCACAGGCATATCACATGGCACAGTGATTTCAATTTTGCACGAACAATGGGTATGAAAAAGCTATCAGCAAGGGTCGCGTTTGCTCACTACCATAAGCGCAACCGTGTGACGATTTCAAAACAATGTTTGGAGATGTTTCAACGTAATCCAGATGAATTTTTTTATGTCGATTCATTACTGTGAATCCATTACTTCACACTCGAGACGAAGGAATCAAACAAAACAATGGATTTCATCGAGTGAACCAACTTCGAAGAAGGTAAAGATCATGAAGTCGACCGGAAAGATAATGGTCACAGTTTTTTGAGACGCGGTATAATTCGATTACCTTCTGTCAAAGCAAACGATTAATGGCGATTACTACGCAGCCTTATTAGAGTTTCAACAACATTTTAAAGAAAAAACGTCCCCATTTGGCGAAGAAGAAAGTGCTCTTCCATCAAGACAATGCACGGGTTCACACGTGGTCGCTATGAATTGCTTCCCCATCCAGCATATTCGCCAGATTTAGCCTCCTGCGACTATTTACTGTTTCCAAACCTGAAGAAATGATTCGGAGGAAAGAGATTCACCACCAGAGAGCAACTCATCGCCAAAACAGAGGCTTATTTTGAAGGGTAATATAAATTATATTATTCGGACGGCTTGAAAAAGTTGGAGAATCGTTGGATCAAGTGTATCGAGCTGAAAGGAGACTATGTTGTGAAATAAAAATGAATCGATCAAAAAAAATTTTACTATGTTTTTCTAAAAACTTATTGACTTGCCCTACATGTATACACATGTAATGTAATAGCACTTTTTCCTTTGTTCGCAATCCCATTTGAACTTAGGATGTAATATGTATTGTCAATACATAAATACACTGGACATACATATGTAGCTATTCCATCTCTTTTTATTATGTGTAATGAGCCTTTTACAATAATAAGCCATAAACCAGTCATAAATTAGAAGTCAGACGCTAAAAATTGACGACTGTGATTGGTCAATTTTTAGCTTCTGACTTCTGATTTATGACTAATGGCTTATTATAAAAGGCCCATAATAAGAAGAGACAGTAGTTACTCATACTTAGATATTCATGCAGATATAATATACACATATTAGAGAATATTAGAATTATATTTTATGTACACTATGATGTACGCACATTACAAAACATAAAATATATTTCTAATTCATATTCACATGCATGCGTAGCTACTTCGTCTCTTTTTTTTATGTATAACAAAAGGTGTACTGATGTCCTCTTTTTTCTACGTTTAATAAAAAGAAATATGCTTTTTATGGTCAAATATACAAATATTAGTGATCTATCTATGCTTTTATATTTCTAATATCAGAATATACATACAACTAACATAAATTAATGCTAATGAGAGTCAAACGCAGATGATTAGACGTAACATCTTACAAAAAATAATCAAATTACGAATCCTCTGATAAATGATATCTTCTTTACTTTGTACATTTCAACTCACTTTTAAGTCCTCTTCAGCAATACAGATATATTACGAAAAGCTCACAAATACAAAAAAATTGTCACTCGCAAATTGCCAGAGATGAAGTGATGTAAAATTTTAGTAGATATAGAGCGTGCCAAGAAGGATTTGATACATAATTGATACATAATTGATTTTAAAATTACATTTATACAAATCTATCTACTAAAATTTTACATCACTTCATCTTTGGCAATTTGTGAGTAACACAATCTTTTTGGATATGTGAGTTTTTCGTTATATATCTTAGCCTTAATTTATGTTAGTTATATAGATTATAATTTATGTTAGTTAGATAGTATATTTTATAGATTTAAAGTCCCCTATATAATAAATGTTTTTTTTTCAATATTAGATTATTACAGGTATATGTATTATAATATGTGAATATCTACACAAATTAGAGCTAGAAGTAATTTATACTGAGGTATTCATGCAGATATTTCCTATATTTATTTATACAAAACATTGCAATTAAATTTTATGTGTGCATATAGACACATTATATTATATATGTATACAATTTTAATATTGCATATTTAAATATAGGGAATGCATAAATAGCTTAGCATTAATAACTTCTATCTGTAACGTGTGTTTATTGACACTTTATAGTATACATATATACTACAATATTGTATAATATTGCCTATATGTGTATTATATTTAAGTACTCACACCACTAATATCTGTATATTTTAATATAAATAACTTCTACATCTTTTCATTAAATGTAGCAAAAAATGGAGTAGCTACATATATTATATACGTAATATATCGATGTATAACTAATATATGTTACATGTTACATTCATAAATACGAATTACAATTACATTTTATGTGTATTATAATGTATGTACACACACAATGACATAAAATATTATATTATTGCAAATAGGCATGTTAGTGAATTAATGATATATATGATATTAAAATTATATTTTGGGTATATTATTGTGTGTATGTACATTATAATACATATAAAATATAATTATAATTTATATTCACTAATAATGTTTTTTCTTTATATGTTACAACAATGTTAGAATTATAAATGTTATGTTTGTGCGATGTGAATACACACATTATACAATGTATGTACATAAAATTCTAATATTGCGTATAAACAGATAATCTGCACGATTATTTCAACATGAGTAACTTTTATCTGTTTATATAATGCGTGCATGTATGTGTGTATGTATTCACATAGTATAATATACAATACATACAATTTTTATATTGAATATATAAGTCGATATGTTAATAATGTAAGTACTATAAGTGTCTATCTCTTTTTATTAGACAGAGCAAAAAGATTTACATTATGTATGTGCAATGTCGTCATTTATTGATAATATTGGGTCATCTAAAAACCGCGGATATTTTTTAGATGACTCAATATATTATTGTAACCTGAAATATGGCATTGGACGTATGGAAAAAGTGCTATTACGGCTTCGTATCGATATAATTATTAGTTAAAAATCTGTACTTACAGATCTGTATATTACAGATTTTTAGTACTAGTGGTATATATTGGAACGCGGCCTACATTGCATGTGTGCATAATACAACTGTATTTCTAAGGCCCGATTTCACAAATATAAGATTAACTTCAATTCCGATTTATTTTTTCTCTATTCTAAAATTGGACAATTTTCCAAAATAAAATAAATCTTACATTTGAAACCGAGTCTAATATACGTTTTCGTCCCTATTAAGATAATAATGTAGGAAACGGAATAAAAATATCGATAATTAATCGATCGAATTTCCTGCATGATCATGTTAACTCAGAGGGCGTAAGCATCTTATACATTGTAGAGAGTCTATAATCAGAGCCATACGAGAGATGACGTCATATTTTAGCGAAATTCTGCGAGAGAGAAAGAGATATACGATCTCAATCTATCCAACAGACTGTCAGTTTTAGGGTTAGGTGCAACAGCATTGGACAACATAGATACGTAAAGGTACATTAATAAAAATAAAATTAACGAAATTATTTTAGAAATATGGTTGGATGTACAATACCGTTTTAACAATTCATTAAAAAAAGGATATGTTATGAAAATAATTCCGAAAGACACAGAACGCCGAATGAATTGGTTAAAGAGTATAAATGGCAAATATAAAAATTGGACACCGTCAAAAAATTCATCTGTATGTGAGGTAAAGTAATTTATTCTTTATAAATAATGTATTTAAAATATTAAAATAAAAATGTAACATAAAATATACACAGGTTAATTATAATATCTAGTTAATTATAATAATATAGTATCTTGACACTAAGTATATGTACAGTCATCACATTGATTACGAATTTAATTCTTTCTCTTTTTGTTATAATCTTTTCAATTATATATCATTGCATTGTGAGTCAAATAATATGATAATTACGATATTTAATATATAATATTTTATGAAATGGTGTACATATATAATATTTTTCTGAATTTTTGATTTCTTTTACATTATTACAGATGCTCCTAAAATGTAGAAACAGAGAATGGATAATAAACTAGCGCATTTAATAGCGTAAATAATGTGCAATAAATAACGTTTTGTATAAAGTAATGTGCAATATTATAAAATGTACAATATTGCAATAGTACAAAATAAATGAAATTTTATGATAAATAATATATATAAAAGTTTTATTATTTTATATACAATATTTATTTATTATCATTTTTTAATTTGTCACAATTTTTGAGCACTTTTTAGCATGAATTCAAAATTTAGAAAATAAGGTGTTTAAAAAACTGGAGGGAATGGCAAAAACATGGCAGACCAATCACAAGTGACACCCGTATAGCGTCACTCTAATTGTAGGCTCTCTAATACATTGGAAATGAAAATCTGTAATATCGATCTTGATTGACTTCAGCTTTCGCTTCAGCATCCTCTTAAAGCAGAAAAATTGTTTTTAAAGCAGGCAATTTATTTTTAAAGCAAAGAATTCGTGTAATTTCGAAACAGATAATACTTTTTATAGCCTCACTTACATGTTCTCATATCTATCTCTATGCCATCGATGTGACAGATTTCCTAACCTGACTAGTCATCACTGTAACGGTTATATCTTATGCGGTGTTAATTAAGTTCATTCGACGCATTTTTGCATGAAATTAATGAATTTGGAAAATAAAATATTGCTCTTCTCCATTATGGAATATTTCATCTAAGAATTCCGTGTTTGTTTAATTAAATAATTCTTTTGATTTTTGATATATATATCTCAGACATTAATCTTTTGTTGTAATTGCGTTCAGTATCTAAGATGACCACTTCCTCCCAATAAAAATCATAGTCATATTGCAACCTATGTTCACTTATAACCAAAAGTGTGGATATGTTTCTACGAATATGGTTCTTGTGTTCTGAGATTCTAGTTTTCAGTTTTCTGCAATTCTGCCCAACATAAGTTGTATTACAATCGTTACAGCAAATTTTATAAACATTTTTTTTAGATGCCTTGGGAAGAGGATCTTTATGTGCTTTGATCATCCCCTCAAGCTTATTAACATTAAAAAAGAAAGATTAGAATCTAAATCTTTAGTAATGATTTTAAATTTATCAGAGATATTATTAATGTATGGTATAGTAAACCATAATTTCTTTATAACACTTTCCGATAAAATTTTTTTATCGATCATTATAGAATTTGTTTTTTTGTTGATCAAATTTTTTATTCTATTATTGATCGTATAAAAAACATCATATAAACTTCAGAGAGTAATCATTATTAAATAGAATACGTATTAACAATGAGTCCAAGATTTTTTTGGTGAAACATAGGGTGTGAAAAGCCCCGTCCATATACTCGATAATTGTGCCTCTCTTTTGATTTAGAGGGTGATGGGATGAGAAATTGAGATACCTTCCAGAAAAGGTGGGTTTCTAATACTAATCAAAAATAATTTTGTTGTTAGATGATGGTAGTGTCCAAACAATTAATTTTATCATTGCCTACTTTCAAAGTAAATTATAGTCTCGGGTGATAAGAGTTAAATTTATCCAATACATTCTGAATCATCATCGACGGACTGCTGTAACTATGTCGTCAAGATATCTAATATAAAAGAGTATCTCAAAATCAAATGTTTCAACACCATCCTTTCCAAATCTTATATAACCAGATCGGCAACCACTGGGGACAGGGGAGAGCCCATCGGTGTGTCAAATTTTTCTGTCGATATACACAGTCATCAAATTTAAAATAAGTTGAGTCTAATACAAGCCGCACTGCGTCGAGGAATTCATCTTTCGGTATGCTACAGTGCTTTGAGATAAAACTCCATCTCGAATAAATGCTCTCTACAATTAAATCAGTAGGTACATTGGTAAACAATGTAACCACATCAAGAAAAATTAAGTTGAAAAAAATTTTTTTACATGTTTATTATTCAATTTGTTTACCAAATCAAAATTATTGCTAATGTGGCTTGCGACTTTTGGAATGCTCTTGTATAACATTTTATGTAGAAAAACCGAAAAGTTATACAGAGAACTGTCCATAGAAGAGATAATGATTCTGAAGGGGCAGTGTGGTTTGTGAACGTAGGACGAGCATACACTAATGGTCCTGCAAATCCTGCAAATCACTAACATTTAAATTGCTACAGCTATTTGGAGTAATATATTCATGGTTTCTCCACCTGGTCAGCAGCTCTTTAAGTTTATTATAAATCTTATTAGTTGCATCTTTTTTAACTTTTTCATAAGTCTCAACATCTAGTAACATATTATTGATCTTTTCTGTATAAAAATTTTTATTAAGAGCTTCGGTAATGTTTCCCTTATCAGCCTTAGTAAAAATTATATTTGGATTGGTATAAATTCATTCAACTGTTTTTTTAAGAAAAGTTTAATGTCCGTGTTGTGATGAGGAGAAAAGCAAGATAATCTATTGATGATAGGAATAATTTCTGACAGTATTTTTAATATTAATAGAAAGTCTATTAATATTATTTTCAAAATTTTTTATAAATTCAATTTTTTAATGTAATGGGCAAGGAAAAATTCTCTCCTAGTTGTATCAAACATTTAATGTCATTAGGTATGTTAATCGATGAATAGGTTAAGGACCATTTATCTTTGACTGTATTCATTGAAGAGGAAGGTTGGTTCAAGAAATTGGTGGAATCAAGTGAAATTTCTCTCAATGTTGATAAAGTCGATGGATTAATCTGCAAAGGCTGTGCTAAAGAATATTTAACCGAAATATTATTTGAGAAATGGTTATTGTCGAACACGTTTCAAAAAATGATATTGTATGTTAATCGCGAAATATCGTATATGTTGGATTTCTTTAAGTTCATAATTTCTTTGTTTATGAAGTGATCAATCCATTTTCATATTGAATTTGTTAGATTCATTTTGGTAAAAAAAAATGTAGATTTTTCTGTTGTTTGAAGAAAAAAGAGTTACAGATGCTAGTAAGAAGATGGTTTTTTATGCTGCGTACAAGGTTCAAGATCATGAATTTCACATGGTTATTATATCTATATATGTTATTTAACTCCAAAATGTAACAATTTTTTGATGTACGAATTAGTCATATTCTTAAATTTCGACTGATTCTTATTGGTGTAAATTATGAAATAAATTTGAAATTTTGTTTAAATGTAATGGAACAATGTTATTTAAAGTATAAAATTTGATAAATTTGATGGGAAATATGTTTTTAAGATAAATATTTTTCCATCTACTCCAACAAATTGAATAACAAACATGTAGAAAAAATTTTTTCAGTTTAATTTCTCTTGATGTGGTTGCACAGTTTACCAACGTACTTACTGATTTAGTTGTGGAGACCATCTATTCAAGATAGAGTTTCATCTCGAACTATTGTAGCATACCGAAAGATGAATTCCTCGATGCAGTGCGACTTGTATTAGACTCGACTTATTTTAAATTTGATAACTGCGTATATCGACAGAAAAATTTGGCACACCGATGGATTCTCTCTGTCCCTGATGGTTGGCCAATCTGGTTATGTAATATTTGGAAAGGACGGTGCTGGAAACATTTGATTTTGAGATACTCTTTTATTTTAGATATGTTGACGACATAATTATGGCAATGGCGTCGATGATTCAGAACGTACTGGATAAATTTAATTCTTATCACCCGATACTACAATTTACTCTGGAAGTAGGCAATGATAAAATTAATTGTTTGGACACTACTATCATCAATTCTAACAACAAAATTATTTTTGATTGGTATCAGAAACCTATCTTTTCTGGAAGATATCTCAATTTCTTGTTCCAGCATTCTCTAAATCAAAAGAAAGGCACAATTATCGGGTTAGTGGATTTCATATTTCACATTCAAGATGGAGTTTCATCTCGAACCATTGTAGCATATCGAAAGATGAATATTTCACTTTTACTATATACATCGATGATATCTCCGACAAATTTAAAACCATTACTAAATATTTAGATTCCAATATTTCTTTTTTTAGTAGTTTTAATAAACTTGAGGAGATGATCAAAGTACATAAATATCCCCAAGGCATCTAAAAAAAATGTCTATAAATTCATAAAATTTGTTATAACAATATTTGTTATATATTAACAACTTCTTTGTAACCGAATCTACATGCGAATTTATGTTCGGATAACCGAATTTACATGCGAATTATATTCGTAGGATTACATCATTGTGAAGTAAGTCTTGGTTTACATTGATTAAATTTCTCACCTATAGCTCTACTTAGTTATGAATTTAATGTTTTTAGTCATTACTACTATCCAGCCGTGCAACTAATGAGAACGATTCTTTGGAGTAAGGGTTACTACACAATGATTACGACTGTTATAATGTCAATTTTTATAACTTCGTATGTTTTCGTCTATAAATTCATGAATAACTACTTATTATTGTCTTTTTGCTGAAGGTTAGAAGACTAGCCGAAACATGTGCAATTTTATTTTATTCATGTAAGATAAAATTTTTTCAAGGCAAATTACGCACCGACCTGTGCCAATTACCCGTTTTCGTTTATTTATTATTATAATCCATATTATATTTCATTTTTAATTGGATTCCTATATTTGATAATTTTTCTTAACTCAATGATGACCTTAAATAATTTTTTATTAACTTCAACAATTTTTATTAAAACTTCTTTCACACGAGTTACTGTTACCGGAATAGTTAAAAATATTCTTGTCTATTACTTTTAAGTTTGAATGTAATTTGATTATAAAGAATAATTATGAATCAGTTTTTAAACATGTAAAAAAACATATTTATATGTAAAAAGCTAGTTTTATACTAGGAAGTGTTGATATTGCGTGCTATTTTAAATTTAATGTTAATGTTAATAAATTGAAATATGTAGGAAATTATATTGCCATTTTTACGCCCCCTTCAAATTTTTTACATGAGGCAATTGCCTTTGTCATCACATCTTTGTCCCGGCTCTGCCTTTATTCTTTTGATAGATAAGTTTGTTATTTATTTTAAAGTGTATTAATCTAATTATTTCAGATATACGTATTACGTATTTCTTACTGTAATTCACTCAACAATTAATCTCAACAAACTGGATGAGCTCTATGTCATTCGTTTCTCCAAAAGTACAGATTCCATTTTAAATGCGATATTAAAATTACTTCGATCTCGATATTCTCGTAATAGGTCGTATCAAATTAGTTTTCTCGTTAAAAATGGCAGACACATATCACTTTTTGATTGGATAATCATAACGTAATCATAAGTTCTAAATCGAAAGAGATGGAATTTGGCCTTCTCCACTCATTGTCAGTTACTGACTACTGAATTATTAAGCTTTATGACGCACTACTAATTCGCTCACAACTAACTTTTGACTTCTGATTTATTACTAATGGCTTATTATGCAAGGAGGCCTAACACTTTAATATAATATCCGCGCGTATTGAAAAAATACCCGTGTTCAGCAGTAGGTATATTAGGGTATATTAGGTATATTAATCCTAACCCAGGTCTTCTGAGGACAGCTCGAGCCGCGAGGGATACTAGGCAAGGGGAAGGAGAACGCGGAGATATAGGCGAAGGAAAGCGGAGGAGTACTCATAAGCGAGGGGAGCGCCCAAAGAAATTATAATAAATTATATAAAATAAATCTTACCTCCTCCTCGTCTTCCTCCTCCTCCTCCTCCTCCATCTCCTCGTCCTCCATCTTCTCCTCCTCCTTCTCACTTACTCCTCAGCCTTCTCTTCCTCCTCCTCCTCCGCCTCCGCGAGGATGTGAAGAAGTTCAACCTCGTCGTGCAGGTGGAGGAACTCCATCATGAATGACGTATTCATCTGCATCAGTTGTTGAGATGTACTGGCTGATTGACTTACACAAGACATCTTCTTCCTCTTTCCCCTTCTCCTCCTCTTAATCATCGATGAGAATCCTCGTCTTCCTCCTCGCCTAGGATGACGTCCTCCTCCATGTAAACGTCCTCTTCGAGGGGATGTCCTCCTTCCCCTCAATTAATTTTTTTACACGGAGGTTCCTTGTAATTTTTCTTGTAGTTTTGTTTTTTTTTTTAGTTACACACAAATAATTACGTAAGCTGCTAAATGGCGGAATATTTTTTTGCAATTTATAAATTTAAAAAATCACTCGTAATATACTTTAATACACTGCTCTTCGTAAGTATTATACTCGCGCACGCGCAGACAAGACTCGCCACAACGACACTACTGTGGTTACTTTTTACGCGAGATCACAAGTTGCGAGGGATTGAGATTATTAGACCTTAATAACGAACCAATCAAATTCTACATACGCTCAATCGATAGCGTTCACTCAAATTATGCTATTATACCACTTGTCGCGCACGCAGACAAGACTCGGCAAAGACTGACGCCGTGAAGCATCTTTTCCATAGCTATGCTGCCTAGGATACGTTTTACTTTTGCACTGCACAGGAAACACTTATTGAAGAAATGAAACACTTAAGATCATAAATAAATGTTTGCAGCCTATAGAACTCCAGACACTATAAAAAAATGCGTAGGAAACAAGAACTTAGAAAAAGCACGTTAGAAAAAGAAAGAACGCGACAATAGAGTACAAGTACGACATCCTTTTTTTTTCCTTTATCTTTTTTTATGACTTAGTTTTCATAATATATTGTGTTTTTTTCCTTTTTCTTTTTTTTTTATCACGTCATGGCACAATAAAATAAAGTACATATATAGTGATGCGAACAAATTTTTTTTAATCTTATTACACTGGTGTTTCTCATTTTATTATATTTTTTTCGCGATTGGCAACGTTTGAATGTGATTGATGGCTCGGACATCGCTAGCAACGGTTTCTGACAAAAAGAGAATAAAGAAAGAAAGAATTTTTGATCACTATTCGCTTTTTAGCAGAGAATAAAATGCATTATCACTAGTCACTCTAAATGCCTTATAAACTTATATTTTGATGGCGTTGATAACGTTGATGACGAACATGTTGGTGACTTTGATGCTTTTTCGCCAAGACCCCATATCTCACTTTTTTTTTCGATATTGATGGACTTGATGGACTTGGCGGACTTGGCGACAAGGAACAGTATCCCTTGCGCTCGACCGATTTTCGACATATATATTCTTTTACTCGATCCATGTCTTATCGCTCGTAACTAAAATTTGCGATTAAATGAAAAAAGCTTAGTACACTGTTCATATACTGTCAGATTTGTGACATGTCACGACGTGTTAAGAGAAGCGCCGATGTTTCGGCTGCTAAACTAAAAACTTTTCTGCAGTAAATATGGAAGGCAGAAAGTGTTCCCACAAAAGCGAGTACTCCAAGTCGAACACACTCCTTTTTTATCGTCCATTTCTCTTTTATTACTTGAATATACGTTCTTTCGTCTAAATAGTATTTACTTAAATCTTACGATCGACAATCTAAAAAATTAAAAGCTATGCTTTGCGATCCAACTATTATTTTATTACTTCCTGTTATTAACGAGAAAACGCCCTTCAACTTGCTTTTACGTGTTTGGAAATATGAGTTTTTATCTACACATGATGCCTGATTCACATTTAGATTTTGTATACTAAACCCCATAGTGTTTAAATAGAATATTCTCTACATGGTTTATAACTTTTGTCGTAAATTTTATTGCCGTGGATCAGACAATTCTGAGGATCTATGTTTTTTATGTTTCCAATATCGTTGGGAAGGTTTTTAATGATACGTCTCTTGAATATTGTCACGTTCGCCGATCGGTGACCATTAACGCTCGAATTTTATGTTCACGCTTTGTCCTAACGACTATTTTTGCCGAAATTCTCATAAAACGGAGAGTCCATTGGACATAACGAAATATATAATAGGTCATAAGTGCTCGACACCTCAATTGCCTTGAGAAACTATCGAATCGATTGCAATAAGAGCAGCATGAAAAGTATGGCTAATCGTGAAAATCGTACGAACGTCGAGGATATAGTCGACAAAGTCAAGAATATTGGAAACGCAGATCCGCGACAACTTGAGAATATTATAAACGAAGTATTTATAATATAAATGGAAGAAGACTTGGAAGTAGACTTGAGGAATTAATGAACGAAGATTCATCCGAAGAAGAAGTACTATCCGACGATACTGTTTTAGTAGTGACTCGAGCGAATATACGATACGGATCGTGTAAGAAAATTTGTCATCTCCGGAAATCCATGCATTGAATAGCCATATAAATACTGCATGATCCAGTGTTACTATACAACGGATGGTGCTTCAACTGTATATAGCATGCATGATCCGTTTAGCTGACATTGACGTTGTGGGAATGTATCTTATAAGGAAGCACAACATCAATTATATTGATGCGCTAGGTGGTCAGTCTTGCACAAATTGCAAAGTACCACTGTATACTGTATTTTCACGCAACAAATACTCAATCTGCACAAATTGAAAAACTATTGTGAATAGTATTGTGAACAGTATAGTGAATGAAATATGGAACTCGACGAGATAATAGAACGATGATGGAGAACCGTAGAAACAATGAAGACTATAATGATGATGTGCTGTATGTTCTCGATAATCCGCAAAAGAGACTTAGATGTGCGAATATTGCCGATGCAGTTCCTACACGATCAAGAAATAGGTATACGTGAAAAACATGAAATAGTTATCTGAGAGCCCGGTTCTGAATGGTCTTTACTCGCGCGATAGAAAGTATACAGTTACGAGAACGATGAGTATGAAAAAAGATTGATGGAATAGAAATGTCAATGTAATAAAGAACGATTATTACTGGACGAAGAAAATCGCAGATAAGAACCAGTGTTGGTGCATTAAAATTCCCGCAGGTAGTGAAAAGTGCGTCGAACTGCTGATTATTGACAATACATGGACGGAGTTTCGTGATTGCGATAAAAATCCTGCACTAGAACTGATTTTTGATAGATGTGACTATCAATGCTTTGAGTGTGAACAGTGCACTTTCGCAAACAAACATAATGACAAGATGCTAGAATGTTATGATTCTTCTAGATATATCGCGGTGCAACGTGTGTGAAAGAGTAACATGCAAATGCTCCGTAGAAGAATGCGACGTGATCCAAAGACTGAAAAAAGACATGGAAAACCACGAGCGAATGGAAAAACGCGAATTGGCCAGGTCGCTACTCTGGTGGAGTGTTTCGTGTGACTGCAACGATGCGACGAACAGTTCGAAGAACTTTATCGTGCTTTGTCCGCGCCTCACCGTTGAGAACAGACAATTCATGGTGGCGAAGATCGCGTAACTCGCGAGTGCAACGACACAATTGGAGCGATGTTTCATACACGTTGGTGGCGAGAGTTGGTACGCGAGTGACGAGTATGCGAGTAGCGACGAAAGACCTCTCGTCTGGAGAGAGATTGACGCCGCGTTTGAAAGCCATATATTGACGGACGCTGTGATAAATTCTAATCCCATCGAGCGGCGGCGGTTTTTAGAAAACGCAAGAGAAATAGTGCTTAAGCATGTGTGAGACACAACAACAAACGTGACATTAAGAACATAAAAATAA
The DNA here is from genome assembly GCF_000204515.1 of Acromyrmex echinatior. The sequence continues at coordinate 74,106 of NW_011626983.1, forward strand.
AAACCATTGAGATATATCGATGCACCGATTCGAATGATACAAATAGCATCGAGACCACGTTGACACTCGAAGAGTTCCAGGAACGCAACAACGAGTGTTGCGCTATCGCGAATCCTCAACGTATTGACTGTTAACGTGAATAAATCCCAAGTAGTCGATGCCACATCGAAGTGCCGCGAGAAATAGTGATAAAACGAGTGATAAGTGTGCATACGGTGGACAATGCTTCGCGATGTCAGTGGTCGCTCTATATCCAGCTAAAAAACATGCGGATCGGGAATCATTGTATCCGCATTACATGGCAGTGTTAAATCTCGCGGGTATCGAATTTCCAATGATATTAAAAGACATTTAAAAATTTGAACATGTCAATCAATGTGCATCGAAAACAAATAGATCCTTTCCTCAACGGCTCATCAACGACAAGAAGGAGATACACATCAACATGCATGTATCTACAAGATCCAAACAACAACAGTCTCAGCCACGTGGCTTTTTGCGTAGATAAAAAAATCTGTCCCGTCTCGTGAGATCGCAAATTACTAGAAAAAAGATCAAGAAATATTTCTGACCAATAAATACACATAAGATGATAAAAATATAATTATAATTTTCTTGAAATGACAATAATAATTGTAATAGTTATAATTTTTTTATTTTTTAGATGCTTACACTACTTCAGTACGAACGAAAAGTTGCAGTCGCACGCAATGGACTGCGAGAAATTGAACAATTGCACCATCCGATTGCCTAGGATCCGAGGACAAGTGGCTCGAATTTGGAAACTTGGACTGCATTCTGCAGAAGATGAAACCCGAGAAGGAAGATGCGTCATCGTGCAGGTATCAACAGCATGAGGTGTGTAGTATGGGCTACTACGTGCGTTACTCGTATGATGACGCGTTATCGTCATATCAGTTCCATCGCGATAAAGACAACTCCAAAACTTGACGCATCGTGTAAAAAATATCGTATCCGCTAACGTGCTAATGGAAACGCTGTCGAAAGAACAATGGGAGGCGTACTGTAACGCGACAAGTTGTCACATCTGCGAGAAACAATTCGCGCTGGACGACACGCGGGTACGCGATCATTGCTATCTCACCGGTAGATATCGTGGTCCAGCACATTCAAAAAAACTGTAATTTAAATTATAAAAATTCATTATATATTCCAGTCGTTTTTCATAATTTATCGGGCTACGACGCACTTTATAATTAAGGAAATTGCTACCTCGTACAAAGGACAAGTAGATATGCTACAGATAATCAAAGAAAAATATATTTCCTTTACAAAACATGTCGATAGCACTAAAGACAAAAATGAAAATAATTTTCAAAAAAATTGTGTAAAAATATGTTTTATAGATTCATTAAAATTTCTCAGTACCAGTTTAAAAAAATTGGCATCGTATCTTGATACTGATCCGAGAGCGATTATGCTCATACCGCGAACGTGGCAGCGATTCTTCGTCCGCTTGGTTACAGTAATCTATACTTGAAAACCGATGTCTCTATTAGCCGACATTTTTGAAAATTTCTGCGAAAGTTATGTCGCGTGTTACGGTCTCGATCCCGTGTATTAACTTGCCTGAATTCATGTGAGACGCCATACTGAAACATACGCGCATAAGATTTAAGTTACTCACATTGATATCGTCATGTTCATCGAAAAAATGGGTAAACGCAGCAGCCTCAGTCAAGATGTTCAGGCAGATACGCGTAAACTAATAACAATTACATGCGTTCGTACGACCCGTCGGAACTATCGTCGTACCTTGTGTACTACGACTTGAATAATTTGTACGGATGGGCGATATGTCAACCATTACCATACTCTTAAATTCGATAGATCGAAGAAGCTGCCAACTTTGACGCGAGCGCAATTGCTCTGGATTCGCCCACCGATTATATTCTTGAAGTCGATTTCGACATCTACACGATCAGTATTCGCAACATCTACACGATCGACACACCGACCTACCTTTCTACCCGACGCGCGATAAGCAGCCCTGCAAGCACGAGAATCAACTTCTAGCAACGCTGTACGATAAACGATAAACAGCGTTACATTATCTATTATTTACTACCGTAAAGTGCAGCAATGTATTCGTCATGATCTTCGAGTAACAAAGATCCATCGGACATTGCGCTAAAATTCGCGCAATCTCCATGGCGTTGCGAGTATATCCAACTCAATACAAATTTCAGAACTCGCGTGAAAAACGATTACGAGAAAAATTTGTACAAATTAATGAACAACGCAGTTTTCGGCAAAACTATGGAGAATGTGCACAACCACATCGACGTAAAATTATTAACAAAATGGAACAGACGGTATGGTGCGGAGGCAATGATCGCAAAACAAAATTTTCACAGCCGTCTTTGGGGAAAATTTAATCACCGTCGAACTGCGCAAACTCGAAGTGAAGTTCAACAAACCTTGATTTACCTGAATATGTATATACTCGACAAAATCTGCTTGTATTAGGTGTACAACTTTGTTTCCGCCGTTTTCCTATAGATGACTTTAGCGGTAAATGATGGTCGAAATAAATAGATCATAGACATCATACAATAAACTTGGGCATCTGTCAACATAACCCCATAGAAACATTAGTCGATTTGTATCTGCATCATAAAGTTATTCTCGATTAAAAATGTCAATTTATGAGCCAAATTCTCATCATTTGCGGGAGGTTTTAATTTTCTGCTTCAATATGAAGAAATCTGCATCTGAGGCTCATCGAATTCTCTCAAATATGATACTCTCTACTTATGGTGAGGCCGCTATTAGTGAAAGAATGTGTCGTGAGTTTCAACGCTTCAAGAACAGTGATTTTGACGTCGAAGACCGGCATAGCGGTGGAAGAGAGAAAGTTTTCGAAGATGCAGAATTGGAGGCATTACTTGATCAAAACTCGTGTCAAAATCAAGAAGAATTGGCACGATCATTGGGAGTGACTCAACAAGCCATTTCAAAACGCCTCAAAGTCATAGAATGATTCAGAAGCAAGGAAATTGGATGTTGTACGAGTTGAAGCCGAGAGATGTTGAACGGCGGTTGTTTGCTTGTGAACAGCTGCGTGAAAGGCAAAGACGGAAGGGATTTCTGCATCGCATTGTAACTGAGGACGAAAAATGGGTTCATTACGATAACCCCAAGCGCAAAAAATCATGGGGAGTTCTCAGCCATGCTTCCACGTCGACGGCCAAACCGAATATTCACGGCTCCAAGGGCATGCTTTGTATTTGGTAGGACCAGCTCGGCGTATTATGAGCTGTTCAAACCGACTGAAACAATCACAGGCGATCAGTATTGAACGCAATTGATGCGTTTGAGCCGAGCATTGAAAGACAAACGGCCACAATACAACGAGAGACACGATAAAGTGATTTTGCAGCATGACAATGCTCGACCCCATGTTGCGAAAGTGGTCAAGACATACTTTGAAATGAGAAGTCCTACCTCACCCGCCATATTCTTCAGACGTTGCTCCCTCTGACTATCACTTGTTTCGATCAATGGCACACGGCCTAGCTGATCAGCACTTCTTATGAAGAAGTAAAAAATTGGATCGATTCGTGGATCGCCTCAAAAGATGACCAATTTTTTCGACACGGGATTCATACGCTGCTCGAAAGATAGGAGAAAGTAATGGCCAGCGATGGACAATACTTTGACAATACTTGAATCATAAATGTATAACTAGTTTTTTATTATAAAACCTCGAATTTCGGAAAAAAAATAGCGGAAGCAAAATTGTATACCTAATATAATTTACATGTCATGTATGTTTTTTACGTTTATATAAGTATTATATTTTATGTATAAGTATCATATATTATTATTATTTTTGATTTCATATGTCAATCATTTTTTTATACATGTATTTTATATCTGTATACTCTAAAACGAAGATATATAGATGGGATAATAAAAATACATTACTTAACGAAATTAAAGGATCTTGTTTCGCTCTATAAAAATAGGTAAATTTCTAGATAAAATAACTTTATCAAAAAACATCATAAAGAACGTTTTAAAGCTTGAAATCTCTATTGTTTAGATCGATATTTTAGAATATCGTGTTACTGATATTTGATGAAGTTACACAAACATAAATGAAGACGCATCAAATCACGAAATTTTGTACGAAATTTACGAAATTTTACGGCGCGAATTAAATATTGCGCACAAATAGAGTTTACAGCTTTTGAAAAAGCGAATCTTTATCTTTAATTTGCTTTTTTATTAATCTTTGTACGATTTTTCTTCATTGAATTATATCTTCAACATCGAAGCAAAAAGAGTCGTTTTATAACTCGGTGAAAAAAAATTGTACGAAGCTTCATAAAAAAATTAATTGAAGGTAAAGATTTATTCTTTCTAAAGATGTAAACTGCATTTGCGTAGAATTTTTAATTCGCTGTGGCACTTCGCAAATTTCGTAAAAAATTTTGATATCTGATGCGTCTGCATTTATGTTTATGTAACTTTACAAAATATCAACACGACCGTTTTTTTAAGTACCAGTCTGAAAAATAAAAGTTTCAAGCTTTAAAATGCTTTTTTAAACATTTCGATACGATTTTTGATAAAGTTATTCCATCTTGAAATTTGCCTACTTTTATAGGATGGAACGAGAGATCCTTTAATTTTGTTGAATAATGTATTTTACATATTTATATACTTATATTGATACATTTGATATATGTGTACAAATATATAAATCAAAATTTTATTAAATGACATTTTTGTGTATCCACAAATTGTGTGATCCATCGAATTCCACTGGACATACACTTTGTCTCCTTTCCTGCGCAGTATTTTCTCCACGAGATACACATCCAGATGAGTAGCGTGATGCAATCCGTGCTTATAGAACAATCCAGCGACAGATTTTCCGCGATAATCTTCCAAAAGATACGTCACGGTATTTGTTTTCCATATTTTGATTCTAAATACCGTCGTCCAATTCGGTGTATAACCTTTCTCAAAGATCGTCTTGAATTTGCTCACACGTATCGAATCGCCTTTGAACTTTGCTGGATCCGCGATCGTTATCGCACTGTACACTGTGTTCAAGAGTCTTTCAGCGATCACATCAGCGGGTCGCATGCCGATAGTGCGATGCTTGTGCTTGTAAATTGACACTAGACGTAGCAGCTTGTCGATCCACTTGTAATTGCCATTGGACGTAAATATTTTCCACATGTCGTTCTTGAGCGTGCGATTGAACCACTCAATCACTGACGCTTTCAACGTCAAATACGTGAGTAGTGATTAACATCGTGTTTTTTAAAAATTTTTTGCACATCGACGTTGTAAAACTCTTTCTTCATATCCGGTAGCAAATTTTTCGGACGTCTTCCACTCTCTCGAATTATCTCAGCGATAACATCAATCTGCTCTTGCTCTTGAGCGGTATGACTCACGCCTACTTGCTCACCACATCGATGACGGTGAGCATGTGAGATGGCCTCTGTTGAAGTTCGAATATGGGCGCATCTCGATAATATCAGCCGTCCACAGATCTCCGTATACCCGGACTATGACGCGCCTTCGCGGAAAATTTCTTCTCGCCGAAGCGTGTAATTCCTCGACGAGTCGACATTTCTTTGAGCTAACTTTTCTCTTTTCGTCAGATCTCTTTTTTGTGCGTAGGGTACAAGAAAATAATGGATTTTTTCTTGTTGGCGTCACTCGACTGATCAGTTTCATCGATACACAGTTTAATTTATAATAAGACCTGGCTTTGCGAAGTTCCTGGATAATCGACAGCATGAGTGTTGTTGCCCACTTGGTGCGAAGCGTTGAGCAATCGTAGCAATCGATCAACCAGCTCATTGGGATCATCCCAATGCACATGATCAATCGCGTTGTCGTTTATTGTCATTGCGTGAAGTAATCCCTTTCCAGATTTCTTCTGCTTCTTGGGTGTGATTGACATTAAAGGCGCGATTACATGTTTGTATTTGTAACCCCTGTTGCTTAATAATCGATTTTGCGAATAATGCTTGTGTTTGTGCGCATTCGTCGCCAGCATACTCGTGTACTTGTAGCATATCGTCAACTGTAGAAGAAATCGTCGAAAATTCTCTTAAAAATCAATTCGTAAATATCGGATGTACCGGCGCATCGGACGCCATCGATTATTATGTTGTCCGCATCATCCACATCGAAACGTTTATTGCCAAACATCAGTCCATCCTTGTGTAGGTAAACGCCATACGCGTAATCTATATCGATCACTTTATCTCATGGTCCCTTCAGACCAGCCTCGACATACTTTTGATCCAGCGGGCCAAAGCCAGCTCGTAATGCCTCTCGATCTTCCGACGTTTGCAGCTGATTCTGAAACTTCGCTGCTAGCGAGTCATCCGTCGTTTCGAAAACATGCTCGAGCGACTCTATTGATGCTACAATTGTTGCACACGAGGATATTGGATGTACGACGTATAGAATTTGACTGCAAGGAGAATGTGCTCGCAAATACAAGTGTCTATTGTCTCATCATATACTATCGCGTGGCTCAGTATAATCTATTGATCAACGCGCAAGATCATGTAAATTGCGACATCAACATGTATTTAGAACTTTAAAGAAAAAGAAAGAAAGAATTAAAGTGATCGTAATCTCGAAAAATTGCTCATCATGACCATATCGACGTTTATGGATCTGCAAGCAAGAATTCATTGTTAACAAGAAATTTATCGTGAAGGAAGTGACGGTGGCAAATAGGGGAATGCCGTTCTCACGCATTACATTTTTACGAGTCCCGTGCCATGGAAATTTTTGACAAAATCCGACAGGTCTTGCGCTTCCTTGTTGATTGCTTATCACCATGAATTGCGATGGGAGGACGGAAGGATCTCGTACAGCGAGGCGAAACGCCTGATTACGGCGACTGTATTTGAAGATGATGCTATCATATACGTCAAGGGATGCGAGAAACGTGGCTGTGGAACTTGCTTCTGGATGATGAGCGAGAACGCATGTACATCTAGACCTTGGATACAGTTTACAAAGACATGGAATCTTTATCTAATTTAGATGTTACTAATACTCTGCGGACAACATGTTAAGAATTGCGCGTTACAAAATGTATTGAAAATTTGTAACTGGTATTTGCAAAAGAATTTTTATTTTAAATAAAAATATGTTAACGTATTTATTACATATTTCTTTTTCTCTTCCATTATAATGCATGTATGTATGTACGTATGTACAGGGTTGGCCATATTCGACGGAAAGATGTTTTTTTTTTCAATCATGGGAAACGTCGTTACTCGATCTAACATCTCTTTCCCATGATTGAAAAAAAAACATCTTTCCGTCGAATATGGCCAACCCTGTATGTACGTATATATGTATGTATATATGAATGTACAATATATATGCATGTATGTATGTACGTATATATGTATATATGAACATAGATAAACTCGTAACAAAAAAAATACGTAGAAAGACGCGATAAAATGTTGCGACACATTCGAAATTCTTGGAAAGAGAGGGACGACCTGCCCCTTCTTCCGATTTTAGAAGTATTATCATATACGCCACAATTTATGCCGATGCGATTAGTCTTGCAATACCCACTTGTACGAACGGTTGAAAAAAAATGTACTTCGTCAAAAAGAATAGCGCATCGAACGACTTGAAGAAGGAATATAATGTGTAAATTCAACGTTCTATATAATATTAGGTGTTGGAATTAATTCGTAGCGTTTTTAATGAAAGAATGTTATTTATTTCACATGAGCATTAAAAAATACATTAATGAAAGTACTTCCCATCACTTGTAAAACGCTACGAATTAATTCCAACACCTAATAAATAATTTTTTTTTCAACATTATGTACATACACCGCATGGAGTGTCGTGCGATACGCTTACTGAGCAAAACGTACGACTTGACGAATACGGGCTACAAATTTTTGAAAATTTTAATCAGCGTTGATCCGCTAAATTATGTGAAGATCGCCCTGGGAGATTATTACGGACATGAACTGTCGCTGTCTCTCGAAACGTGGAAGGGCCTCTACGAGTAGCGAGGGAATATTTACAAGATGCTTCTAAACGAATACAAGGACAATTTTGAATCGCTAACGGCTAGAAAGTTTGCACGCTGCACGATACTACGCTTGTACGTCTCGATTCTTCGTCCGTACGCATGATGATGACCGAAACAACGCTACACCGTATGTTTGAATTTGACGGGTGTATCAATGTAACGTTCAATTAGTTTAGTGCGATTAGTCCGACTCGTCTAGTGTGCCTAATGAATACAAAAAATTGTAATTGAGCTCCAAATTGTATTTATTTAAAGTTTTCACATAAAAAAAGTGTAATCATATATTCATTCAAAATTTTGGGTTTTCAAAAAATATTTATTTACAAAAAACTATGAATATTTAACGAGTATTCATATTATTCAAACAAAACTGAAAAAAAGATCCAATAATCGTTATTCTTAACTATAAGCGGCACTTTAATAACTTTAAGTAAAAAAAATGATTTTTATTTATTTTTGTCATTGTTTTATTTATTTGTTTTATTTATTTTTGTCATTATAATATTCAAATTTTATGAAGGAAACTTAGAAATTTTGAAAACTATTTTAGAAAGTAATAAATTTTTAATTTATAAATATTTATTTGATAGAACGCCATACATATTCCGATATAATTCCGGTTACGTCACAGTAATGTCATAAACATGTTGTAAGATATCTTGGGCGCGTCGTTTATTATGATTTGTGAACATTAAATTCCGATATATTATTTATTTTCAATAAAAATATTTTTAACTTTTCGGTTAAACAAGAACACCCATTGTATAGGTGACGGACAAGCGCGCTGTGTAATCATAGACATTGTTTTTGTACATTTCTATTTTCTCTTGTAGGCTTGCAAGCTATAATGTGCAAATAGTATAGAGTAAAAGTTAATACGAAACGAAAATGTTCATAATTATATTCAAAAAATATTCATTCAAATGGAATGAAAAAGTATTTATTTGTTTCTTCTCGACGAATAAAAAAGAAGTATATTCGAATGAGTATTTTCATTCATTTTTTATTCATTTATTCAAATATTAGGTGTATTCACCGGACACACTAGATTCGTCGATACGGTCAATGTCAAGTATACACGATTCTCCAATATCTCGTCCAAGAATGGTATATGCGATAACGACATCTTCAATGGACATCAGTTTATCGATTGCGAGCTTTTAACTTTAATTTTTTAATACATACGGAAAATCAGTGTAATAAGATGCGAATAAAAAAAATCACAACGTATTATGAAAACTAAGTCATAAAAAAAATAAAGGGAAAAAAAGAATATCGTATTCCATCGTCGCGCTTTTTTTAACGTGCGGGCCTTTGTTACTTACGCATTTTTTTGTAGTCTAAAATTCTATAGTTCTATAGGCTGCAAACATTTATTTATAATCTTTTCTTCCATAAGTGTTTCCTGTGCAGCGCAAAAGTAAAACGTATCCTAAGCAGTAGCTATGGCAAAAGATGCTTCTCGGTGTCAATCTTTGCCGAGTCTTGTCTACGTGCGCGACAAGTAGTACAACACAATTTGAATGGACGCTATCGATTGAGCGTATGTAGAATCTGATCGGTTCGTTATTGAGATTTATTCTCGTTGCGCCGAGTCTTGTCTGCGTGCGCTAGTATAATACTTATGAAGAACAGTATATTACGATTTTTTAAATTTATAAACTGCAAAAAAATATTCCGCCATTTAGCGGCTTATGCGATAATTTGTGTGTGACTAAAAAAAAAAAAAGACATGGAAATCCACGAGCCTCCGTGTCAAAAAATAAAATTAACTGATGAGGAGGAGGACGTCCCCGTCGAAGAAGATGTCTACGTGGAAGAGGACGTCGTCCTAGGCGAAGAGGAGAACGAGGATCTTGTCATCATCATCGATGATTGAAGAGGAGGAAGAGGAGGAGAATGAAGAAGATGTCGTGTATATGAGCCCGTACATCTCGTGTATATGAGCCCGTACATCTCTTGTATCAACAACGTTGATACAAATGAATACGTCGCATTCATGATGGAGCTTCTCCATCTGCACGATAAGGTGGAACTACTTCACATCCTCACGGAGGCGGAGGAGAAGAAGGAAGAGGAGGAGGAGGAGGAGGAGGGAAGGGGGAGGAGGAGGAGGAGGGAAGGGAGAGGAGGAGAAGAAGGAGGTGGTGGTAATGATGGTGGTGATGGAAAAGGAGGAGGAAGAGGAGGAGGAGACTGGAGAGAAGGAAGATGAGGAGCATATAAGATTTATTTTATATAATTTATTATAATTTTTTTAGGCACTCTCCTCGCCTATGTACTCCCGCATTCCGCTTTCCCTCGCCTACGAGTATCCTCCGCGCTCCGCTTTCCCTCGCTAACGAGTATCTCCCGCGCCCCGCGCTTCCCTCAAGGTTAGAATCCTCCTAGTATACTTACTTCCAGCTGGCCCTCCCACCATATCAAAATAAAAAATCGCATAGCTCAGAATTTGAAGCAATTTATGAGCTTCCAAACCCCGTAAAAAAATTTTTAACTTATCTCGGTTAGCAGGAATCTTAATTTAAAGGTAGGGGGCTAAGTGAACTTAGCTTAGTGCATTTCAACTCCCCCCCCCCTCCCTACCATTTCTTAATATTGACAATAGGAAATCACTCATAGACTCAGAATTAGGAGCTCTTAAATCAATTCTTTCGTTTTTTAAATTCTATCCCTTATCCTCAAAACAATCCCAAAACTAATCTACACTCAAGAGGTAATGCCCGTATTTATAGTCACGTTTTATATTTAAGGCTTCCTTAAATTTATCTTCAGATACTCTATGAATTATTTCATTGGCTACTGAGCATCTACAAGATCTGACTATGAATACGAACATATGTGAACAGTGAAAATAAAACTACATCTAAATCTTTAATTTTTTATTTGCAACCCCTTAGCAAGAAAATCATGCATTTTTCATGCAAGAAAGAACTATGTTCCAGGATGAGAAAATAAATCATTTTATGATGGGAAATTGTCTACTGATTTAGGAACTCGCGAAGTACACAAGCACTGATTTTTTAGTTGCAACTTCTTTAACAAAAAAATCACTCCCTGCACTTTTCACGCAAGAGGAATCATGTTCCAATATGGGAAAATAAATCATTTTATGATGGGAAATTATCTGCTGATTTAGGAATTCTCGAAATACGCACAAACGGATTTTTGAGCTGTCCTTAGCAGAAGAATCATCTTCTGTCTTTTTTATGCTAGAAAGAACAAAGAACTATGTTACAAAATCGAAAAATAAGTCATTTTTTGATAGGAAATTGTAAAAAGTTTTCCTCATTACTGAAACGTTCAGACAAATTGTTATACAATATACATATTGTATTACGATTTTTCTGTATTTTTTTTTAATAAAGAAATTTTTCTATTTTATTTTAAATCCGTAAATTCATGCATATTTTATTAATTATTATTGTAAGTTTAATTATCATTGATTTCTAATTATCATTAATTTCAAATAAATTTGAATGTATTATAATTGATCATGATTCATAATCAGATTCTATACAGAGAAAAATGTACAGTATTATACGCTAGAATTCTACTAAACTTTAAATTCGAGTTTATGTAGGGATACGTGCCTACTTATGTTATATTAATTTTCTTTACATTTATGGTAAATGATATTGTCATAAGTATCCATCTCTTAATTATTTTTCTCCGTGTAGAATTAGATGTTGGTCATCAATTATAATTTCGTTATAGTGTATATTACGATATGCATGAGCAAATAATTTTTATTGTTCTTAAGGGATATAGTAACGCCAATAAAAAAAAAGCATTTGGGTTGATCCGTAAGTATATGGGGTTTAATTATGAATAATTGTCATTATTTTATTTAATTCAAATTAAAACATATAAAACAGTAATGAAATAAAGTCATCCATAATATAATCTAAAAGATCATATTTGATATTTTATTAAATGTTTAATATAATTTTGGATGAAAATATAAATTTTTTCTTAAAAGGTGATCCACAATTAGTGATTTTGAACTGTCTTTCTGAATGCAAAATATTGTAACTAGCACATAAGTTTAATCAACAAAAATTTATAACTACATACATTAAAACTCTTTTACTACAATAAAATAAAAAATTTTTCTTATTAAAAAAAGGATACAGAAAAATCATCATACAATATGTATATTGTATAACAATTCGCTTCAATTTTTTATAAATAAAGAAAATTTTTTACAATTTTCTATAAAAAAATGACTTATTTCTCGATTTTGTAACATAGTTTTTTCTAGCGTGAAATAGACTGACAGGAGGTGACTGTCCTGCTAAGAATGGTTCAAAAATTTATATATGTATTTCGCGAGCTCCTAAATCAACAGATAAACTTCCATCATAAAATGATTTATCTTCCCATTCTGAAACATAGTTCTCTCAGGATACAGTTTAAAAATAGAAAGAGCGCTGATTTAAGAGCTCGTAAAGAGCTCCTATTTCTGTGCCTATGAACGATTTCTTATTGTTTTTTAAGAGGTGGGGCGGCTGAGTGGACGTCCACTCAGCCTCCACCTTTAAATTAATATTTCCTATTAACTGAGAGTTCAAAAAATTTTTTTTGCGGAATTTGGAAGCTCATAAATTGTTCAAAATTCTGAGCTATGCGTTTTTTTATTTCAGCATGATGAGAAAGGGGGAGCAGCTGAACAAGAATAAAAAAAATTGTTAGACATTTCTTAGATCACTGAAAGGGCTTTAAAATCAAAACTTCATTTTTTGTACGTTTAGGTTGGAATATCTCAAAAACTTGATGTAATACGACATTTTCGGAGCCAGATTTGTAATTAGTGCATCAAAATCTATCAGAAATAGCTTTGTTTACTTCACGATCAAAAAAAAGGTTGAATTTTCGATTTGTGTAATTGCCATTAGCTTTTTCGAGTTATTGGGATAATCGTCGCCGATCATGAGTACGATACTCGATATCCGTAAGCAGATCATTCATTCCTAACACGTGACCTTACGAATTTTATGATTTAACGCGATTTGATGCCTGTTTTCTTATATTAGAAAGGAATCTTTATCAATCTCGGTAAACAGCTTTACTGTGTACTATTGCGCGATATAGATATATATTTTATATGTGCTATTATTCTCTTTCCTTAGAAAATCATGATTTATTTTAATAGATTTCCATTTTAAAAGATTTCCAAGTTTCCACAGTTTATCGTTTCCAGCCATGCATAAGTGATATTTGACACTTTTTCGATTGAAATTTTTGAGTTTTGTTGAATGGAATTCGTTAGATGCTCATAGCTTTACAGCTTCTATAGCTTATATATATGTATATAAATATATATATATATATATATATATATATAAAAGTTATTTAAATTTTTAATTGATGATTATACTTATTCCTTATAAATGTCATCAAAAGTCACGATCATGAACAAATTCCGTTGAAAGAAAAGAATAATAGAGTCTACAAAACGTAACAATTCTATATCAAAAATACTTTCTTGATGATAAATATGTTTACCTGCAATTGTTTTTTTTTAATTCTGCATAAAATTGAATTAAGTATAGCTTCAGTAAAAGCTGCTATATGAGACATATTTTTCATTAATGCGCCGATATCGTTTCGATTCTTGTATGCACTAATTACCATTGGTATCCATACTGCCATCAATATGAAGATAGCAACATAATAGTAAATATTACGAAGAATATATTCATTTTTTCCAACATTTGGATATAATGGCCACGTATTAGTAAAAGTCCCAAGTACTCGAAGGATATATAACATTCGTTGAAACTTCAAATAAACGATCGTCATATTGTTATATCAATTCTTATTGTTCAAAATTTTCTTGATAACTGCTTTGCGTTAAACAGCATGTCAAAGAAGTACAACAGGAAGAGAAACAATAATTCAGAAAGAAATGATAAAATCAATAACGCATAAATCATTCATTAACAACTGTTAGATTCTTTGTGGTAATTAATGCTTATACTATAACAGAAAATATAGAAAATAAAGCTAGAGTACATAGCCTGAACAAACTCTTTAATAACAGATATCGATGTGCATTGTAATGAATCGACTTTTCACTTATAAGTCTTTTCTTTATAATTTAGTTCCTTTGTAATTTCTATAATTTTATAGTAGCATATAAAAGCTATTTTTTTATTTTATCATATTATGATCGGAAATTAATTTATATCTACATTAGCGGATAAAGATAAAAGACAGTATACGATACTATTTAACTAATAAAATATTAAGCAGTAGCTAAGTAAATATAAAAGTAGAGATGTCCGAATCAACCCTTTGCAAGGTTGAATCGAATCGAATCAAATCTGTGATATATTCGAAAACGAATCAAATCGAATCTGAAATATTTACACCAAATCAAATTGAATCGAACCCTTTTGATTCGAAAAAGAATCAAATTCAAACCAAATTTAACACACTGACAGCTAAAAAAAACTTAACCTTTCAAGTCACCGCGGGTTAAAATGATCCGAGCATCATCTTTCACACTAGATTTTAGAATTTTCCTGGAAGAGCGCGTCTTGCCGTTTCCACTCTCGATACAGATGCTTAGCTTATTATTGGGATCGTTAGTATGCGTCTAGCAGTCGTTCGCGCAGAAGGTATTTTTTCTCGTCAAAACATCAGTAAGTGTGACCAACACATCGTTTTCGTTTAAAAAATTATGTTTTATTTTTGCATTGAATTACTTGCTCCGTAAAATACAATGTAAATATAAATGTGAATTTTTCAATTTATTTTTTCATTATACATTATAGGTACGTGAAAATAATGAATGCGATATTCATACTCACAAGGAGAGGCTACGCTCTGCTCTTCATCGATTTTGATCAAAATTACAACGATGTTAAAAGAGTCCGCCAAATGATCACCTGTAAAGCCGTTCCCGCTAATGGGCCTCAAAACCCGATTAATGAGCATTTAAAAATATACAAAATATTTAGAATTAGTCTAATTTTTCGGAAAGTATGTATTTTTGAAAAAAATGTCTCAGACAAAAGTGATTAATAAAAAATATTTATTATTATTGGTTTTATTGGTTTGACCTTGGACGACATGTCAAGGTCATGATGATGTCAAGTTAAGGTGATGACGCCACCCAAAGTCAAACCAAAAAAACCAGTAAATACATCTTATTAAATCCTACCATTAGTTTAAGACATTTTTCTCAAAAATGCATACTTTCTGAGATATTAGACTGTTTCCAGATTTTTGATATATCTTTAAATGCTCATTACTCGGCTTCTAAGCAGAAACAGTTTTACAAGTGTTTACTTTGCTTCTCTAACATCGCTGCAGTTTGATCAAAATCGATGAAGAGAAAAGGCGTAGCCTCTCCTTATCAGATAAATTATAATCTGCGCCAACAAGTTTTTTACGACTCTTTATTGACAATGAGTGATACCGAAAAATAAGATCTTTAGTGATGTGTCGGAAGACGAATCTTATCTGCGCAAGAGATGTGATTATTAACTCTCCGTGTAGATATAAAAAATGAAATTGCTACATCGATGAAATCAATCCTTCAATTATTTAAATAAAAGATCTGAATGTAAATAGTATCTTTCAAATAAGGATAAAAAAACGAGAAAAAAATGTTCGACATGTCTACCCATGCATGATAAACACAGATTCTATTTGTATACTGATTGCGTGGTAAAGAGTAACGTTTCTTATGTATCTTTTTGTAATTTATGTTCTTCAGTATATAATAATAATAATAATAATAATAATAATAATAATAATAATAATAATAAGTCAGTTTTAATAATATTAATAATTTTAGAATTAATAATATTTTAAGGGGATACTGGAGTGACAATCAAATTTGATCGAGTTCGATAAAATATAATAGATTTTGTATCGTCTGCTTACGCCCTCTGGAGGTTCAGGCTTTTATGCACTGTGAGTGCTGCGAGCATTCCTGTTTCCAGCCGTGCGCCGTTTCCAGTCGCTTGGTTTGCTCGTGAATGCTCACATGTTGTGTGTTAGGTTTAGACAGACCGCAATCTAAAATATGATTGCGTTCTAAGTCACACTGTCAGTACTAAAAATCTGTAATATGTGTAACGTAAACGAGATTTTACTGACAGTATACATGGTCGTAGTAGCACTTTCCGTTATGATTTAATGTCATTTCAGGTATCAAAATGTGCCACATGAATACATATATTGCACAATGCACATCTATAAGTTTCCACCGAGAATTAGAGTTGGGTCAAAGTGCAAGAACTGACCAATCACAGTCGAGTATTCCCTCTCATTCGATTGCAAGAGGAGAATACTCAACTGTGACTAGTCAATTCCCACACTCCGACCCGACTCTAACCCTCGGTGGAAACTTAATCTATCTGTAACTATTTCACCTCTTTTTGCTAAAGAGATAAGTTTTGCTATCTGAAATATACAAATATTAGTGACATGGATATTTATACATACAATATTAAAATATTGCATGTATGAGTATTACAATGTATGAATATATAAACATTAGAGATAGAAATTTATTTATGCTGATGTTTATACACATACTCTCTACCTTTATTATATATAAAATTTTATGTGTGTATATATTATATATATCGATGTACCGATATGCACGAATGGTAGCGCATCATCGAGCCCACGTTGGCGTCGCTTGAAGAATTCTAGGAACACGATAGCGGGTGCGCGCTGTCGGGAATTCTCAATTTGACTGTTAACGTGAACAAACTAAATCCTATACACGCGGGATGTCTCGGAATCGAAGTGCTGCGAGAAATTATGCTGAAGAAGGCAGTGATCAATGTAAAATCCATGAACAATGTGTGCTTCGCGTGATCAGTGGTCGCCGCTCTGTATCCCGCAGAAAGAAATGTGAATCATAAATCATCGGATCCGCATTACACGGCAGTATTAAATCTCGTGAGTATCGAGTTTCCAATAATGTTAAAAGACATTTCAAAATTTGAACTTGGTGTCAATCAATGTGTAGCATCGAGAATAAAGTACTAGAGGTACTTCCTCTGCTCATAAGTGAGAAGAAGGAGAAGCACGTCAATATGCTGTATTTGTATGATCCACGCAACGATAATATCGGCCACTTTCAAGAAATCTGTCACTTCTCGTGAGATCATAACTCATCAGAATGGAGCACAAGAAATTTTTTTTGCGACTGGTATGTATAATAAAAAAATTATTTTCTTAAAATAATAATAATAATAATAATAATTTTTTGTTTTTTTAGATGTCTTCATTACTTCAATACGAGCGAAAAATTACAATCGCATGCAGGCAAAATGAACAACTGCGCTATCCGACTGCCGAGCGAAATGGCTCGAGTTTGGGAACCACTGCAACCAGGAACAAGTGCTGTTTATCGTCTACATTGACCTGGAGTGCGTTCTGCGCAAGACGGAATGCATGAGGGAAGACGCGTTGTCGTACGCGTATCAATAGCATAAAGTGTTTAGTATAGGATATGATGTAGGAATGTGATGCTCGTATGACGATGCGTTATCGTCGTATCAATTCTATAAGGGATAAAGACTGTATAGCATAGTTCGCGCAGCAACTCCAAGACTTGGCGCATTGCATGAAAAATATCATATCCGCTAACGTCATCATGGAAACGTTATCAAAACAACAATGAGAGACGTACCGTAGCGCGACGCGTTGTCACATCTATGAGAAACCATTCGCACCGGACGACACGTGGGTACGCGATCATTATCATCTCAATAGATATCGCAATCCAGCACATGCAAAAATTATAACTTAAATTATAAAAATTCATTCTATATTCCGGTCGTATTTCACAATTTATCGGACTACGATGTACATTTTATAATTACAGAAATTACTATGTACGATGTACGATGAAAATGTAGGTCTCTTCCTATAACGAAAGAAAAATACATTTTATTCATTAAACATGTCGATAGCACAAAGATAAAAATGAAAATAACATTCAGAAAAATTGTATAAAATTAAGGTTCATCGATTTTTTTCAAATTTTTAAGTACGAGCATCGATAAATTGGCAGAATTTTGCAAACTCAGCGCGAAGGATTTCGATCTTCTCACATGTAAAGGCGTCTTTCCGTACGAGTACGTTGACTGCGTCGAAAAGTTAGAGGACATGAGCTTACTATCGCATGAATCATTTTTCAGTTCATTGACGAGCGATACCGCATCCGAGAGCGATTATGTTCACGCCGCGAACGTCTGGCAGCGATTCTCTATTCGAACGCTCGGCGAGTATAGTGCTCTGTACTGAAAACAGATGTCTTTTATTAGCTGGCATTTTCCGTGAATGTTGTGTCGCGAGTTACGGCCTCGATCCCGCCCATTATTACACCTTGCCTGATTTCACATGGGACTCCCATGCTGAAACGTACGCACGTAAGATTTGAGTTGCTCACCAACAACGATATCATATTCATCGAACGCAGTATACGTGGTGGCCAATGTTCAGACAGATACGCGCATGCTGATAACAAGTACATGCATTCGTATGACTCATCGAAACCATCATCATATATTATAACTACAACATGAATAATCTGTTCGGATGTGTTAATCGCTGCCATACGCCAAATTTCGATGGGTCGAAGACGCTACAAATTTTGACGCGAGTGCGATCGCTCCGGTTTCATCCGGTTATATTCTCGAGGTTGATCTCGAGTATCCGCAGCATCTACACGACCGATATACGGACCTATCTTTCTGCCTAAGTCCCTTGATAAGCGGGAATAAACTTCTAATGATGTTGTACAATAAACAGTTACGTTATCCACTATCGTAACCTGCAGCAATGTACTCGTCACGGTCTTCGCATGACAAAGATCCATCGGGTGTTACAATTCGATCAATTCGCCTGGCTCCGTGATTACATTGAATTTAATACATAGCTCAGAACGCGCGCGAAAAACAATTTCAAGAAAAATTTATATAAATTAATGAATAACGCGATATTCGGCAAAACTTTGGAAAACATTCGAAATCATGTAGATATAAAATTAATAACAAAATGGGACGGCGCGGAGGCAATAATCACGAAGCCGAATTTCTACAATCATAACATTTTTTTGCGGAAAATTTGATCGCCGTCGAACTGCAAACTCGAGATGAATTTCAACAAGCCGATTTACGTGAATATGTGTATACTCCACATATCAAAAGTACTGCTTGAAAGTATCTGCTTGTTCGAATTATGCCACAAATACATGTCACTGATGTATCACGACAAATGCAAAATCATGTACACCGACACAGACAGTCTTATATATCGCGTTGAGTGTGAGGACATTTACGAGACGATAACGTGATATCGCTACATTCGACATGATCGCGACAACGCATACAATATGCCTTTCACGAATAAGAAAATACGGTTTAATGAAGGATGAAGAACAACGGTGCGATAATGACCGAATTCGTTGGACTCAGAGCGAAGATGTACGCAGTGAGGGTGAACGGCAAGAAAGACATTAAAAAGGCGAAAGGCGTAAAGAGTAACGTCGTAGCGCAAACGATAACGTTCGACGATTATACGCCGTGTTTGAACGAAGAAATCGAAATGACTTGTCGTCAATTGTGTATACGATCTAAATTACACAAGGTACACGATATCCGAATCGAAAATCGCTCTGAATCCATATGACAATAAAAGATATGTCGTAGACTCGATGGAGATGTTACCGTAGAGATATTGCAAATATCTTTGTAATATTGTGACGTGACGTTACCGGTCGTATATGAGCTTGCTAATCTTGATGACGCACCCATAGAAAAAGTTCACATTAAAGCTTATTATGTCCCTGATTGAATCTTTCTTAAATCGAGTCCCTAACTAAAACTTGAAGGAGCTACCGAAAAATTCCAAGCGTAAGGATCTAGCGAAGATTCTCCGAGTCACCAAAAGAAAGGAACTACTGACCACCATCATTTCCGCTACCGATTGCAAGGATGTATGGGACTCCAATAAAAGAAGATCTTAATTTAGATTTGTGAACTTAATAGTATCCCACTCCCTCCCTCCTATTCCTTGTTTTGGGCTCGCCGAAGAAATAGGCAAAGTTGTCGTTGGGGAGGAGAGAAAGGGAGGACACCGATCAGGTAGAGATACTATAACAGAGATTCGACAACGAGCCATCGTTTTACCCCACGTGGGGTAAAACCGGGTGTCGGATATGACGTTTTTGATGGCGGTTTATTTTGAATGTTGAATAAATGCAACAATTCGATATATAGTTTTATTTGAAGTTATTGATGTTTTTTA
Organism: Acromyrmex echinatior; assembly: GCF_000204515.1. The sequence continues at coordinate 94,471 of NW_011626983.1, forward strand.
TTTAGGAATGTGAATAATGAATATTAAAACAATATATTTAAAAAAGGCTTACTATATTTCATTAGTTTTCCCATGTAAGGTTAGGTAATATAAATTGAGATTATTAAGGAATTATATATTATTATTATATGTATAAATACACATGTTACGTTTTATATATATATAAATATATACATTATGTATTATTATAAATATAATTTAAGTATTGTATTTAGACTCGTAGAAAAATATAAGCAAATTATATAGAATAATACGTTGCAATATTCCTAAAAAATATGTGAACAATTTCGTTTATTTCTCATTAATTTTTTAATACAATTTTTATGTACAATTGTTTATTATTTATTTCTTGTCGTTTATATTTACTTCTGTGCAATTTTGTATAACTTGATTGGAAAAAATGTATAGAGAGTTGATCTGATTGTTCGAGGCCAAAATTTGTCATTTTAATTGCAGTTGTGTCCCATATCCTATGTGTAAGGATGAAATTCAATTCCTTTAATAGCTGGATGTATATTAGACGATGGTACGATCTAAAAGAAAGATTCATTAGAGATCTAAATCTAAACAACATAGATTTCTCAGAAATATTTATCAGAGAAAGTACGCAAGCAATGAAAGTGAAAGTAGCATGAATAACAGGAAATAAGAATAAAAAAGGAATGTTAAACTTTTTTATAAGAAAATTCATGTATTTTATTTAATGTATGTATGCATTACCATGCTTTTGCTCGCACGTATTGCATTTTTATTACACGGAGTTATCGCACGCGAACAATTTTTCAATTGAAATGCTATAAACCTTTTAATAATTTTTTCTTTCAAATTATGGCATGCAGAAAAAGTACATAGAGAAAAAGTACTTTGGTTATATAATTTTACAAAGAATTGTTTCAGATTTACATGTTTTTGTACTCTAATACGAGGATAAAAAGTCTTAAATATTTTTGCCATTTGAAGAAAAAAGTTGAACGTGACAGGATTTACAAAAAATAAAGTATTTACGTTTTTACATCTGAGACGTGTTAAGGCACTGTAATAATAATTATTTGACTGTATTGATCCTGTTGCATTTATACAAGTATTGCATACAATTTGATTTTTCATAATATTCGCCATTAAATATCCGGCAACATAATAAATTTTGTTTAATTCTAATTTACCGAAAACAATTTTTTCTGGCATTATATTAAATACTTGTACTTGTTCAGATTTGCTTACAGACTTGCTGTTTTCCATTAAAATATCTAAAAATTCTGAAAAAAATTCTCTATCATCAGTTTCGTAATTACTATTAGATATACTCTTCATGAACTAAGAAATACTTATCAATTTTAAATTGTTTTTAAATTGAAATGCATTCGGAATTACGTTTTTTAATCTTATTACAGAAAATAAGTTCTCGATACAGTCTTGCGAAAGACGCAAAGGTAAAAAATAATTAAAACCTCTGTCACGTAGTAAAACCAAAGTTAATTGAAGGACGGTCGTTGTAGACATTATCACAGCTGTTTGAAAAGGCTTCCAATTTCCATTCTTTCCTACTTTTAAGCCTTTGAAAAGTTCAATTACTTCATTTAGAAAAGCAATTGTTTCTTCAAATTTTTCCATGCAACTCAATCCTAAAGCTAAATACAAATTTCTTCCGCTCATTGTTCGAAACCATCGAGCAATAAATTTTAAAAACCAAGCAGTCGTTATCATGGCATCGTTTGAGTTTGCTAACAATTCAAGAGCTGTCCCTACTTGATCGCTGAATACTGTTGTAGCAGTATTAACTTTCATTTTTTGAAAATGATTTTTTCCAGATAAATATTCAGATCGCAACTTAGGAGCTAACTTTATATCACAATTTTCATCAGCAATAAGAATAGCGTTTAAATGACTACAATTAGCTACATTTGTAGGTAATGCAAACTTATTAACAAAATAATCTGGAATGGTTATTGTTTCATTATTTATAAAGCCAGTTTTAATATTTTTTAAAGCATGAGGTACGTCCGAATAAAAGTACAAAAGCCTATCATTAGAGCAAGGATGCTTACAACTATTTTGAATTATAACATTTGAAACTTGTATTCCAAACGCTCTCCACATTGCTTGATTGTTTGGTCCCATATCCGAAGTGACATTATGAACAATTAAACCAATTTCCTCAGCTTTTTTTATAATCGCTTCAACTATAGGTTTTAATTTTTCACCGTTGACTTTATTACCAGTAAAATAATATGCAACCACTTGTTTCCATCTCGAAGCAATTCCGGCTAACATAAAAACGAGGCTATGGGTAGCAAAAATACTTGTATCATGATCTGGCAATGTAACGTTGCCAATGATCGTGTTTGTTGATGCATCATAAAAAGTACCAGCGGAAATACTCATCTCATCGAGCACTAATGTGCAATCTTTATCAATTTTTTTTTCGAACCCAGAAATTTTAATTTTCATAAATTCAAAAATTTTGTTAATTGTCCCACTTTCGAATTTAAGATTTTCTAACTTCCTACTTAAAGTGCGAAGAGAAGGAAGAGGGAAATTTGCTTTTAACAATTCCTCGTAACCTGCAGTA